>JAVJIF010027410.1:0-13800 GCA_038442645.1 Agave tequilana
CCGCCGACTCGGCGGGCATTGAGACAGATCGGTCTCAGCGACTCGGATCGATATCGGGCGATACGTGCAAAAAGCTACATAGAAAGCTCAAAAATTCTGAAAAAATCACGACAAATTTTAAAAAAATGTAGACATCCACATTCATGTATCACATGCCCAAAATATATCACCTAGCACACTAAACATAAAGCGAAAGCATAAATACACGCGTCGTCGGTATAAGCATATCAAAATACATGCACAATATAGTAAATTGCACAAACTACATTCATAAAACATGCTAATGTAGTTATTTTCACATTGAATGCGATGAGGCACAAATCATCATAATGCCGAGTCAACGAGTCAACTCCGATTCTCGGCCGAGTCGGTCTCCTCTGAGTTGAGTCGACCAGCTCGTGACTCGGGACTCGTCTCGAAGCGGGCCGAGACGGATACGACTCGGCCGACTTGTCTCCGACTCGGCCGAGTCTTTGAACCGTGCGTGCGAGGGTGCAAAGCCCAAATCTATCTAGTTCTATCTCCAAATGCTAATCCCTCTTTTCTAAAAATCCTAGTTTTTTCTCTTTTTTCTTTGGATTGAAGGTGATTGCGATCCTGTATTACATCAGTTTGGTATCAGAGCTTCGGTTCCAATCCCTTTCAATATTTTATTTCCATTTCCATCTCCTCCAAACCCTAGATCTACATCGAACCCCAGATCTAGATCTATTTCAAAAAAAAAAATCTTCTTTTTTTCAAACCCTAGCTTCTTCCACTTTTCAGATCTAGACCCAAACTTAAATTTACTCCAAAAAGTTATTGTTCCGTGAACAGTAATCAGGGTGATTACTGCGTAAACAGTAATCACCCAGATTTATTGTTCATCTTCCTCCCCACCCAAAACTCACTCATTCGGAGTCCATTTCGAGCTTTGTTCGAAGCGTTGGGTTCGTGACAGAGCCTCGAATAACTGAAGAGAATTCGTAGCACTTGAGCAGCAGATTCGACCTCAGCGAGTCCATGTTTGTTGCCTGTACTGTCCCTGCAGCACAAAATCAGTGTTTCAGGTCACATTTTCAGCCTGATGTGAGTCTCGTTCGAGTCACTGAGATTTTTTGATATAATTCTGAGTTTATGCACTGAATTTCTTCATGGGCTTTTATTTTTGTAGTCAGTATATAAATACTGATGCTGATGACAAAAAAATAGAACGGAGTATGTTTACGATTGTCCCGCATTTTTTGGATTCTAATGATTGTTATGGGTATGAGGAGCAGAAAAATCAGCTTGAGGAATTCTTTAGTTATTTTCTCCTGACATTTGAATAATAGTATCGTTATGCCCAAATGAGACTAGTAGAGGAAACTTATTGGTGGTGGGAAGACAGTCATATCGACTGTCGAGATTGGTATGTCTTACAAGAGTTTCTTCGTACTTGGTATGCTCCACACTTTCTTCATGCATCTGAGGCAGATTGCGAGGAACCTAATGTTGAGCATGAGCCCGAGCTCGAGAGGCCACAATGCAGTGATCTAGTCGCTGAATGCAAGGAGCTTCTAACTAGTACAGGGAAGATTCTAGAAAACATGGCTACAAAGGGTGCAGATCCAAAGCCGTCAACCCGTGCCGGGACAGTAGTTGATAATTCAGAACCAGAATCAGAACTAGAAGAGACAGGGCTAGAAGTTGTTGCTGAGTTGGCACCATTGCAAGAAGTTTTCTACCGTCTACAGAATTGAAGAACCCCCTAATGAGATCCTTATAGATCTTCCACCAGAGCCTACTATGAAGCTAGTACCATCTTCGGCAGACATGGGGGCCTTGTTTTTTTTTTAAATGACCTTCTGTGTACGACCTCTTGCAGATCTTTCTCCAAGAGAGTTTCACAGGAGATTAGTACCTTGGTATCTGTGTTAGTCTTCAGTGGAGCTAAGTTGTCTCGTTATACTGCACATATCTTGTTCAAGCAACCATCGACTATGGCCGGTCTGTCACGGGAGCCAGTTCCACCTCCACCACCGTGATTTCAATGTGATGCACTAGTGTTGCTGGCTTGCTGCCACGGCCACCTCCTTGGCCCGATTGAGATGTGTCGTGAGGGAAGCCCTCACTTGACAGGATCAAGTTTCTCCCACCCCGGGGAGTTGATGAGGACATCACCTGTTGCCAGTTATTTTTTATACCTTAGTTTACTTTCAAATTGTCTTTTATTATGTGGGCGTTTAGTACCACATCGGTATTCCCTAGAAGTGATCTTTTGTAAAGCCTATAAATAAGCATCAGACTTATTTTATTAGTAGACAATGATTAATAAAAAACTTTCCAGTTAAATTCTCTTAAGGGTGCTCTTGAGTATTGAGGTGTGAAGCTTATTGGTGCAAGGGATGCGAAGCTCGCGGAAGGGGTGCGAAGCCCAAATCTATCTGATTCTATCTCTAAATCCTTAATCCCTCTTTACTTAAAATTCTAGTTTGTTTCTCTTTTCTTTGGATTGAAGGTGAATGTGATCCTATGTTACATCAGTAGTACTAATTAAAACAAGTTGGCACAACTATAACTATATGAGAGTAATTGACAACCCTCGTCTCTCTCCCTCAACAAACCAAGGTGGCACAACTATGTCAGAATAATGGACAACCTTCCTCCCTTGCTCTGCTAACCCTAAACAAATCAAGGCGACCAAACTATATCAGAATAATGGACAACCTGATGCGGACAGCCAACCATGACCCTAGAACATATATCATCGTTGACATGTCGCCTCAATGTGTTTGAGTCGTTCATAGTCATGTATTTTTTTTCTTTTATTGTATTTTGATTTTTTTTAGTTTCGTATTAGTTTTAATACATCGGATGTATTATTAGAGTAAAATGTTGTAAAGCCTATAAAAGGCCTCATGTGCTAGCTAATTAATCAATGAATGATTGTTATGAAATTTTCCTCAAATTTGCGTGAGATTACTCCCCCCCCCCCAAATTCTCTCTTTAATTGTGAAACCCTGGAGAAATCTTAGTTTAGAAGTGTAAAACCCTAACTAGCATATCCCCAACCTCCTCTCTCTCCCTCCCTCCAAAATTCTAGTTCTATTTAAAAAACTCAGAAAATAAACAAATCCGAAGATCAAAAAATACAAAATATAACTATTCATCCTTTCCTCTCTTCTCAAACCCCAACCTTAGATTGCAGTCCCTCCCCTTTTCTTACTCATGTGTCTGCCTCTTCTTTTGCTCTCACGCCGCCACGTCTAAAGCCACTGCCGACTTCTTGTCCCTCGCACCACCATCCTCCTTGCGCCACCGTGCCCACACCTCTCTCTCCCCTTCACCCTGGCTTGCCCTGCACCCTCTCCTCTGCCACCCCTTCCTCTCAGCCGCCCTGCTGTCTTACCCTACCTTCCCCTCCTCTTCCACTCTGCCTTCGACGCCAACAGACCCACAACCGCCACCTCACCTGCCATCCTCTAGACCCAACTCGAGTTCAACAGGCCAACAACCCCCGTGATCACATCAGAGTTTCCTGCGCACTTCCTTGGACTCATCTGCCCTCGCCGACTCTCCCCGTTGTCACCAACCGTCATCAAGTGGTCGTCGATCATCGCCTGTCATCATTTTGTGTGATTCACAGCCTGTATCTCAAAACGGATTGGTTCAATCCAACCTGCAAGCACTCTGAATCTAACCCGCGAGGTTTATGTGATCGGGTCCAATCCGATAGTGATCCGACCCGATCCGCTAAGCTACAAGACCAACCCACATCAGCGACAGAACATGAACCCGCTTGCTGCAGTTTCAGACCTGTTAGTGAAAACAAGCCCGTTAATTGCTAGTGAAAACAAGCATGTTAATTGGACGACGTGATTTTCGGGCCGTTTCTCAATCGATCAGAGTCCAATTCGTGTGATTTTTGTGGTGTTGGAACCGTAGATGACAAAGCTACGCATCCATAGATATCACAAGGACACTGAGGTCAAATGTGATTCTCAGTAGATACGTTTCTTATCCCGATCAATTATTTCAAGTTTGTTAATTAATCTCTGAGTTGTTATCAACTTAACTGATGCCCACAAAAATGAAATTGTGCATATCTACTACCCACTTGTGATACACTAATTTGATATTGATGGTAGAACTTACCCGCATAATATAATTGTTATCTGTAATTTATCTAGATTTGAAACTGAATAGTCTGCGCATATTCTTTTGTTCAAACAATTTACAGTGTTACTAGTCTTTAGTCTTTTCCTACCCACGATCATATCTTGTTGGTGAAGCGTGAGTTAGTGATATTATCATTGACTTTCGAACACTCGTACACGTTTCACATCACTGCCTCTCTCTCTAGTGGCGCAACTATATGAAAATCACAACTATATAAGAATAATAATGGACAACCCTCGTCTCGCCCATAGGCTTATATCATTAGGGGAAATGAAGGCTACAGAGGGGAAGGGAGACCCCCAAAGAGAGGAGAGGAAAACCCACATAAGGAGGAAAAACCTCCCATAAAGGAGGAAAAATAACTCCCCTGTAGGGAAAGAAATTATTAGTTCCAATTGATCTTCCTGCTACACATATAGATCACAAAAATTCTCTAACGACGACCATCAACCTCCATGCCGAGGAGTTGCATAACAAGTTTCAATAGTAGAACCTTACATTTTCAGTTTGAAATTTCGTTGTTGTTTTGGCGGCGGCGGCGGTGATGGTGATGGTGAATGGGGGGAGGCGGCTGAAACATCCCACAAGTGGAGGCGTCGTGCAACTTGATGATTAGGAGATTACTTCTAAATTTTGGTCAACCAAAGTGAAATACCATCAATTATCCAAGTCTCAACAACATTCAAGACTATTGCAACTGAAGCAAGATCAACCAAAAGCATAACACTAGTTCAAGGAGGATCCATTAGAAGATTGACCAAAGCTTCAGAACCAATCCTACACCTAACACCAATCCTCTTTATAAATTGAAGTCAAGCTCCTAAACTAGGCAACAACAGCACACAATCGATACTTGCATAAGTCCTAGAACGCAAGCTGACAAATTTGAACCTACATTCTTGACCGTGCAATTTAAGCTCGTAAGGAGCAGCACTCCAATTTCTAAAAAAATCTATCTTATACTTCATTTAGTTTTGCTACAAGAAATTGCATTACGATATAGTGACTATTTTTGCTGAAAAGTTTTCCTTTAAACAGTACAACATAGTGGACTAGCTATAAAACTCATACTTCTTCCTCTTCATCTTTGAACACAGTACAAGCAATAAAATGTTATCTTCAGGAACTGCAAAGATACTACTATAATCAAGAGTCAGAATCACCAACCTAGTCCACTTGCTGTGCTCCACTGGATTCCAAGCTCTAGGTTTCGGCCCAGTGCAAGGCCCCACCGTTGCCTGCAAATAAAAGTTTCAAATAAAGTTCCAAAATCAAACATTTTCCAGACTAAATCCCACATTTCATTCCCACTAACAGATCTGCAAAAACAAAAATCCCCTAATCGAAATCTCAACCCAAGAAACCCCAGATCTGACATCGTGAATCAACAGATCTCACACCTAAACCAACAAATCAACCAAAATTCCCCTCAATCCCTTACTTGCTGATACAATCCATAAAGCAACAGCGCGACGTCGCTCTGGAACTTGGAGATCGCCCCGTTGGCCGACGGCCAGCCCTGGGATCCGCCGCCGAACCCGGCGTAGGACGCGGCCGCGTAGAACCTCTCGGGGTAAGCGAGGCCGGAGCTCGCCCTCGCGATTGACATCGTCGACAACAGCGATCAGCGGTCGATCGCCACAGATCCAAGAGATCTTGAAGCTGATCGAGTGTGGGTGAGAAAGAGAGAGAATGAAGAGTATTTAGATCGAGAGAGAATGAGGAGCCCACGACGCTAGTTCTGAGATCTGGAGCTGTTTCTTGATTCTTTTATTTTTTGCGTTTTATTTTTTCTGTCTTGGCGGTCGAGGTGGCGACCTGAGAGAATGGAAATTAATGGAGTTTTTTTTTTCCCCTTTTGTTTGCTTGTTATAGGTTGTTAGATTCAAGCAAGTGGGAAGTAATCTGGAGTATTTTTTTTTTTTTTTTTTGGTGTTTAATAGATAAACAAGAAGAAAAATTGATCAGATCACAACATAATATTAAAATAAAATAAAATTAGTAATTAATTATAAAAAATTAAATTGTAGTTAGAGTGATGTTAGATTTACATAACCAAAAAATTAAGAGTTGTAACTTACTACAAATGAGATTTAAACATCTTAAAAGTGAGAAAATGATTGAGTAAAAAAGAAAAGAGAAAAAGAAAAAGGTTTTTTTTTTTTTTTTTTTCAGTGTTTAGATGGACAATGGAAGTGAGAAATAACACTTTCTCACTTCCACCCATTTCCTTGAATCTAAATAGCTCATAGAACTGGTGGTTCTTTTGTCTGTTCCGCATGAATACTGGAAGTCACAATATGCTTTGATTTTTTTCTTTTTTCTTTTTCCTAAGTGTTTATGTGATTCTGAGCTATCAGGAGTGATCGTTTTTGAAAATAAATTTGAAAAAAATCTATTTTTTTTGAAATTAAATTTGAAAAAAAAATTCAAAAAATTGCCCTAAAATGGTTTCTTGCTGTTTGTTTTTTTTTTTTTTTTTTTTTTTTTTTTTGGCCCTTATCACACTTTTAACGGGAGATTAAAAAATGAATAAAAAATAGAACTGAGTAAGTTGATGAGTGGGTCTTGCATATTATGGTAGGTGTGTACTAGAATCTATGTGACCAGCATTTGACGGCAAATAACAATCGCACCAACTCATCGTGACACGATATTCACCCAATCACTCAATGCCACGTCATATAGTGTCACCCACAGTCATATTTTGTTTTCGATTCAGTCTTTTTAATTTCTTTTCTCTTTTTTTTTCTTTTCCCTTTTGTGTTTTTTCTTTAACTTAGACAGTTAACTATAGTCAGCATTAAAACAGATGACTTTTCCAAAATCTCCCCTAAATTCTTTACCATTTGAGTCCCGGCAAGACGATATTTTTCTGATCAGATTGTGTGGTTCCTAAAAAAGAGGAATATGTATACTAGATTGGCGGCTGATTTCTTCTCTTTCTCACAATTTTTTTAATTCAATCTTAGCGATTTGTAATACATCCCTTAAGACGTGTGTTTACAAAAAATCACGTGCTTTGAAGTCTGTTTGATCATATTTTTAATGGTTTAAAATTTTAATGATTTTTCAATAATACGATTTTTACAGCCATTAGATTAATGATCAAACAGATTCCAAAATGTGTGATTTATTGTAACATACATATCAGGAGATGGATCACAATTTGGTAAGATTGGATAAAAAAAATCGTGAAAAGATGGAGAAATCAACCGCCTTCTGACGGGATCCCGTCTGAAGGCATCTGATATACACAATCCTCCTAAGAAAATACAAACTCCATAGTAGTTTATTATTGTCTTCGGTGTTTTGATAAAATTAAACAAAAGTCCACTTATTTGCTTGTTCGTTACTTTGAAGTGCGAGATCTAAATCCTGCTTGTTCTACATTATGGGCCATGACATATTATACATAACACATATTACTATAGCATAAAAGTAAAGCTTTTCAGCACCAGACAAAAAATCTATGATTTAAATTCTGCTTGCATCAAACTAGAGATCTTTTGAACTGAATTATCTCTTTTAAGAACATGAAAATTTAAAGACTTATAAAAAGAAAAATTATTTTTCCATACCTTTCAATCTACAAAGTTCTCTACACGAGAAGCAATAAATCCAAGCCATCACCATTCAAAAGAATGGATAGCATGTAGGAGAGTCTCTGTATATTGTTTTTGTGTAGAAAGGAGTGTATCTTGGAGATGTGTAAGAAAATAATTTCGCATTGAATAATTCCATTTTCCATGGATTGGGCTTAGTGTTTTGTTTTAAACTGACTTAAACTTATTTAAGGCCCTTAAATAAGCCCAAGTTTGGTTCTCAGGTTTATTTAAGGCCCACTTCAGCTAATGGGAGATCACCAATGCACAATTTTTGGCCTATTTAGCGGAATTTGAGTTGTGCGTTTTGGGCCCAAGGGCCTCTTGGGCCCAAGAGGCCAGGGCCTTTCCTGTTGTTTTATGTCCTTAAAAGAAAACTTCCATCCGATGTAGGATTCGGAGCAACTCTTGGCATGCGGGAGTTTACTCGGAAATTTTAAATTTTCCATGTGAACTCCTGTGTTTAGCATAAACTTACTGAATATTTTCGAGAATATTGGATTCCTATGGGCATCAAATTTCTTCATTTCATGGGAACATAATTCTTATCGTGGAAAGTGGCTATTCAACATCCCCCACACAGGGGAATTACAACAACTAAGCCATTTGTCCCAAGTATTTGGGGTAGGCTACATGAACCAAAAGAGAATTACGTCGGATCGGGCACATAGATCAGCTTTCTCCACTCATTCCCATCGAGCAATATGCCTTCACTAAGACCTCTAACCTCTATACCTTATCGTATTACCTCCATCCATGTTTTCTTTAGTCTCCCCTGCGCTCTTTTAACTTACCCTAAATTGATACGCTCTACTCGCCGGACTGGCGCATGTCTATGTCGCACATGACCAAACCATCGTAGGCGATTTTCTCTCATCTTCTCTTCTATAGAGACTACACCTATCTTAGTACGAATATCTTCATTTCTCACCTTATCTCCGCGTGTTACCACACATATAACGAAGCATGCGCATCTCTGCTACACTCATCTTCTCGACATGATATCTCTTTATAGCCCAATATTTTGTGCCATATAACAAAGCTGACCTAATAGCAGTCCGATAAAACTTTCCTTCAATCATAACGGAATGTTGCGATCACATAAAACTCCTGTTGCGCTCCTCCATTTCAACCAGCTGGCTTGGATCCTATAGTTGACATCACTATCGATCTCCCCATCCTTTTGAATAATAAAACCCAAATACTTAAAATGACTTCTCATCAGTATTTATTGTCCATCTAGTCTCATAATACTATAATCTCGAATTCCCTATCTACTGAATTTACACTTCATATACTCTGTTTGGCCCTACTTAATCTAAAACATCGAGATTCTAGAGTTTGCCTCCAAAACTCCATATGGCATTTACCCCAGCTCTCGTCTCATCGACTAGGACAATATCATCAGCAAATAACATACATCACGGTATCTCATCCTGAATAGCTCTAGTAGATCCTTAATGCAATCCAATTGTGATAGAAAATTACTTGTTATGCCTCCACAAGTTCTGACATTTGCCACTACTCCATCGTACATATCCTTGATTATGTCAGTCTATTTGATCGGGACTCCCTTTTTCATCAATGTCCACCATAATACCTCTCTTGGCACCTTATAATAGCTTTTTTAAATCAATAAAGACCATATGTAAATTTCTCTTCCTCTCTCAAAATCGCTCTATAAGTTGAAGCAAATGAATAGCCTCTGTCGTCGATCGCCCTGGCATGAACCCAAACTGGTTCTCTGATATTGTAACATCCTGCCTTAACCTGTGTTCAATTACCCTTTCTCAAAACTTCATGATGTGACACATGAGTTTTATTCCACGTTAGTTTGAACAACTCTGAATATCACCCTTATTCTTATAGAGAGGTACCAAGGTACACTTCCATCACTTATTTGGCATCTTTTTAATTAGCCAGATCTTGTTAAAGAGGTTTTTCAGCCATCTCACGCCTACTTTTTATAAGCATCTTCATACCTCAATAGGAATTTCATCCGGGACAAAAGCTTTCCTTGACTTCATTCTCTTCAAGGCCTCTTTAACTTCAGATTCGCTAATTCTGCGCATATAATTATGGTTCATATCCTGACACTTAATGGTAAGGTCATTTAGGTTTTGAGTAGAACTACCATTGAATAATTTGTCAAAATACTCTCTCCATCATTGTTTGATTTCTTTATCTCGAAGTAAAACCTTCTGATCCTCATCTTTGACACAACTCACAGTACATAAGTCACTAGTCTTTCTCTCCATTATTTGAGCAATTCTAAATATATTATTTTCAACCTGATTGGTGTCCAACTTCTCATACACTTCTTTATATACTTTAGCTCTTGCATTCTGAACAACTTTCTTAACCTCCTTCTTAGCTAGCTTATACCTCTCAAAACTCACTCCATCACATTTTTTTTCAAATCTCTATAAGAGTCTCGTTTGATCTTAACGACAGCTTTTATCTCTTCATTCCACCATGATGTGTCCTTACATGGTAGAGCACCACCACGTGACTCATCGAGTACATCTTTAGCTACTCTTTTAATGCAACTAGTAATTTTGTTTCATGTTGTATTGGGATCATCTTGGGCTTTGCAATCTGCTTCATGTACAATTCGATATACAAAAACTTCTTGATTACCTTCTTTTAACCGCCACCAGTTAATCTTAGGATCTAACTTACATTTAATCTTTCTAAGTCTCCTTCTAATCCAGACATCTAAATTAAAAGTCTATGTTGGGTTACTACACTCTCACCCGGTATTACTTTATAATCCATACAACAACCTCTGTCTACTTTTCTAATTAAAAAGAAATCTATTTGGCTCGCACTTGATTCACTTCTAAAAGTAATCAAGTGAGACTCTCTCTTCCTAAATCAAGTATTCGCTAAGATCAAATAATATGACAAAGAAAAATTTAGAGTCAAGTTACCTGGTTCATTTTTTCTCAAAATCAAATCCTCCGTGTACACTATCAAACTCATAACGACTAGTTCCTACATGCCCATTGAGGTCACCGCCTATGAAAAGCTTTTCTCTAATGGGTACGCATTGCACAATCTCATCTAAATCCCCCAAAATTGACGCTTACTTGATTAATTAAGTACTACTTGTGGTGCATAGACACTCTACCTAAAATAAGTTTAACTAGTAAAATCCTATAACTTTTTCTCCTAACCTCCACTGCATCCTCAAATAATTGTCTGTCTATAATCACACTCACCCCATTACGATTTCTATTTCTACCAGTATATCAAAGTTTATAACCCCAGGGCTCTATAATTCTAACCTTTTCACCTACCCACTTAGTTTTGTGCACATACAAATACTAAAATTCTGTCTAACCATAGCATCAACTAACTTTGCTAATCTACCTATAAGAGAACCCATGTTCCATGATGCTAACATAATCCTATATTCATGAGCTAATTTTTTTTAGCCTCACCCGCTCATAAAAGTGAGGGAACCCTTACTCATTTGACACCACATCCTGGCGCCAATGTGGCGCGTCTTTCTGGACGACGACCTAGCAACCCTTACCCACTTTTCACTACACTCGGGCTCCAATGTAACGCGTCGCTCAGTAGGGAACACTCCAATAAAATTTAGTTCTTGGTTCATTTTTATAGTATGTGATAATGTTTTACGTTAGCTATCACAGGCCTACCACAACTCTCCTCATTTATCCTGACTTGGGACAAGCAGTGAACGGTGCACTGGCGGAGTTACACAAGGGGAATTCATAAAAAAAATTATTTTCTAAAGTGACTTTTTTTACTCTAATCTTTCATCCTTCCCTTATATTGTATCAGCATGGCAATCATTGTCGTCACGGCCATCACCACCGACCGCTGACTGCCATTCGTTGACACTGCCACCTCGCCATGCAAATCGCTGACCACTGCTGCCGATCTCCGCCGCGGATCGCCGACCACTACTAACAACCACCCAAATCATTGACCGCCGCCACCGACCGCCAATCAGTCGATCGTCGACCCCTCCCTCCATCGTCGACCATCATCGCCGAACACCACTATCACCGGCCATCACCGTTGCCCCAATCGCCGACCACCGTCGCGACTTTCACCACTTTATTCACTATTACTAGCATCTCACTACAGGGTTAGTTTGAAAAAAATATATATTCAATAATTTTTATATTCATGGAACTATTTCAAATTTCTAATGCATCAGACCCAAAATAATTTATTGATTGAAATATCTTAATTATACCAAACATAGTAGTGCAATATTCCTAGAAATTTAATATCTAGGAATCCAATTCATGAGAAGTAGGAATATTGCATCCTATGTATCAAACGCAGCCTTGTAGTATAGTTTCATTTAAATATTTGTTTTCTATACATACTCTTTCCCTGTAATTTATTTATCTATTATTTTAAGTAAATATTTAGAGATAAAACTGCAAACATTAAATAATGAATTTTTCAAAAAAGAAGAGATATTTTTAGGAAACATGTAATAATGATATTTTGATGACTCTTCAAAGATATGTCATTACAAATTTGAATTTATAAGAATTATTAAAGTGTGAATTTAATGACAACATGTCATAAGACTGAATACTGAAGGGCTAGGGATTGGAAGTTGGCCCCTCATGTGGCCGCTGATCAGGCTCTGAGTTTGCTCCACAGTGATCGTCAGTTCCAATCCTATTGAGTGGTGGATTTCTATTTTGAAAAAAAGAAAAAAAGAAAAATCTAAACATGTAACACAGAGGCCTAGTTTCAGTGGTGAGGAGGAGCTCTCACATTCAAGATCAGGCCATGATAATTGTTCAAAGAAAAATAAAATAAAAAAATAGAAATACCCCATATTATCCTTCAGTTCTTAATCCATTGCCCTCCAATTTGAGAGTCACTCCACAAGCATAATAAACTCCCTTGCAAACATGAGGAAAATCCAAAGCAGGGATCTTTTAGGTTTTGCCTTTTCCTACATCCAAGTGAGAGGTAAACCTGTGAATTGGACTCTTTTGGGAAATTTAGCTGTTGAGGTGATGCCTTTGAATTCAAAATCCAGCTCCATGCCATTCTCAGCTTGGATTGAACCCTCAGTTCCAAATATGTGGGGTTCAGGGATGTGGAATAGTTTACTTAAAAGAGTGCCTTATTAGCTGATTTGAGGGTACAAATAAAATAAAATAAGATGTTCGTCCCATTTCGATAAATAAATTCTATCTGGATAGACACAAAATGATGTTCTGATGACTGTACTAGAAGTGTTAGAATATAAATATATTATCATTATTATAACTTTAAAATTTTGATACAGTGAAAAAGACTTTTTAAGAACAGCTCCATAGTAAAATTTCTTAGATGGAAAATATTTTTCATCCTATAATAGACTCGAAGTAAAATTATTGGTTTTGCAGTGATTAGAATAATAGATATCAGATCTTGTCAAAATTAATAAATATTTTTCGGAGATAGTACCTCCGATTAGAAACAACTTCCAAGATGTCTATGTTTTTCAGTATTAGTTTTAATATGTAATACCAGCTCTTCCTGAAGTCGGCACTAAATGAATTTTGACACTTAACATCCAAAATTTGTTAAATATGTAAAACTTTTATTTTTCTCAAAGTAGAGCAAGTAAAAGAGAAAAGAACAGAAAAAAAAGGGAAAAGAAAGAAAGCAATTATGTAAGAATTGTTCATAGCCCCAACAAATTATTAAAACACATCAAAAGATTTGGCAAGTTATTTCACAATGTCTTCTATTCGATCATAATTTTATTCCATTTCGATAGGATTTATTTTTTTTAAAAAAAATATGTTATCATTTCTTTTCTCACTAAAACCATCGCATATTATCATCGTTTCGTCTCTTTCTTGAAAAGAGAGGAAAAGAAAAAGAAAACACAAATATCCCGAAATTGACTAATTCCTAAAAGTCTCTAATACATACACCAATTTCTTAATTACAATAAGAAAACACACGAAAATTATATATTTTAATATTCTAACACTCCCGTCACCGCAACATTGTGCACAAGAATGCCAAACATTTTCTTCTATCCTTACATATGCGA
>JAVJIF010027411.1:0-46666 GCA_038442645.1 Agave tequilana
GGGACGTGGCTCTGACTTAAGAGAGTCACGACTCCAGTCCCTTGAGAGGGCGCACCCTTGAAGCGCGAGCCTGCATTCTTGATAAGGAGACACGGCCTTCATGTTCATGAAAGGACGCGGACTTTAGGACGCAACCTTCAAGTCTTGTGAATGGGTGTAAACTCAGGATGCAACCCTGAATAGTCGTGGAATGTGGTCCCAGCTTGCTGAGGAGACGTGGCTCTGAACCACTTAAGGAGATGCGGGGTTGGGCTCTTTAGTAGGAATGAAAGGAATGCAGCCCTCGGGTCTATGAAAGATCGCGAACTTGTGTACATGACCTTTGAGTCTGCGCATGACGCAGGTTCCTAAGCGTCACATGCAGTTCGTCTTAAAGATCTTGTTGGATCTTTTAATGCCAAGTCGGCGTTGACAATTAGGGACTTGTGTCATTTGATGTTTCCCGAAGTGGCAATCTACGCGTCAGCTCCTTATTGGACTTGATGTTCGTGCGAGAATTAAGGCTAATAGCTTTGATTTTTATGCCATTAATTGTAAGCCTCATGGTTTGCCTATAAATAGGCCTCACCCTCTCAACAGTCCATTATCTAGACTGTTTTTCTTTGTGAGCATGCGCTCTGAAGGTCTTCATTTTGATTTGTTTATCTTCCCTTCAAGGGGATGTGTTCCAATGAACAGCAAGAACTCAAAGCTTCCATGCTTTCTGAACTCAAAATTCCCATGCTTTCCTTTAATCTTCCCTAGAGATTATCACTATCAAGTGACTTCAAGATCAAAAAGCATCGCTTTAAGTGTTTTTACGGCCGCGCCTTGATGAATAAAGTCCAACTTCTAGAGAATTCTTCTCTGGGTAGGAACTATTTATTGTCATGAAATACTCAGTCCCACTGAGTTTCTGTTTTCCTGTTCATCAAAGAAAGTCGATCTCTTGATCTTCTCTTGAAATCTGACTGATCTGCCAGTGTTCTGTAGTCGCGTCTTTCAGACTTCTTGATGAAGCGCGAGCTGACTGACTTCTAATTCTAAGTCACAAGTCCTTTGAACGTGAGTGTGACAAACTCTATACTTGGATATTGAGACGCGAGCTTTGTACATGAGCTCACGTTTGAGGTTCTTGACTTAGAGAACTCTAGCTCTTTTGAAACCTCTGGATATAGATATGGCAACCCCTGTTTCTCAAATGCGGGTGTGGCGACCTTTGCATCTGGCTACCTCGCGTCTTATATCTTGGACGCAGGTCTAAAACCAGACTGCATTCAGATTTGCACTAGTTAACTCCGCGTCTGAAGTTCGCAATTCAGTCTTACGTCTGCCTTTCAGCTTTTTGTTCCTGCCTTAACAGAATTTTAACCTTTTATTTTTTTTACTTCTTACAGGTTTTGATAGCTTCAGTCAGTCTTCTGCATTTTTACTGGGCTCATGGGAGAATATTTCGACCAGCCAGCCTGCTCAAGCTCTCGAGACATCTGTCAAGGCCTTATTGGACATGACGCACCAGCAATACCCTGGGTTTGTCATGGTCACAGCGGGTATGATAGTGGGTATAGTGGTGGGTATGGTGTCCTTGAAGGCCACAGGAAAGAGGATGTCACCAGTAAGGTCTCAGATCCTCCCTTCACTAATCTTATCCCCAGAAGTGACATCGACGAAAAAATCCATGCTCATTGGATGACTTTCTGGTGGCGGAGATGCTCATTAAGCGAGGGATTACGGTCCACACCAGTTGGTTTGGTGGATTTAGAATGTTCCTCTGCATTTCGACCTCGAGAAACACTATTGTTCTCGGTTAACGATGAGCTTCTTTAATGTTTACATCATGCATTATGATGTAATCAGCACTCGGTCATCTCAACACTGATCAACTGTGACATGATTCAGTGGAAGAAGAGAGGAACCTTTCTTCGGCGCTCTTCCAAACATCTTGTATTTAGAGCAGTGTAGATGTCTTAAGGAGTGAGTGCAACCTTTCGCTGAGAGAGAGGGACTTCTTTATACTCCTTTATTATAACACTCAATCTTATTGTATAAGAGAACATCTTGTATCACTTTTATATGTTTGAATATCCATAAAAGTGATACTTTTTCTTGTCTTCTTATATATCTTGAATTCTTTTTTTTTTTTTTGCATTGAAAATCAGATACATAGAAGTAGAAACTCTTGACTCGCTAGAAATGTGATAATTAACTTAACAAGTTAAAGTTGGGAAAAATTCCATTTCAAGAATTTAAGATTACTGTCAGAGGTGTGATATTAACTTGACAGAAATGTAAGCTAGAGGTGTGATATTAACTTGGCCCAATGGGAGTTTCAGCTTCATTTGAGAAGACTTAAAACATCATTGTCATAGGCGTGATGTTAAACTTAGCAGTAAAGGTAATGCTAGAGGTGTAATTTTAAACTTGGCATTGTCATCTTGACTTTGATTAGGAAGTTCGAGAGAAAGTCATTGTCATAGGTGTATTGTTGAACTTAACAATAAACTGGACGCTAGAGGTGTGATGTTAAACTTAGCGTCGCTCGTCTCAGCTTCGATAGGAGAGCCCGAGGAAAAGTCATTGACATAGATGTCATAATAAACCGAATGTTAGAGGTGTGGTGTTAAACTTAGCATCGCTCATCTCAGCTTCGATATGGAAGCCTGAGGAAAAGTGACTGTCAGAGGTTTAAAATTGAACTTGGCAGCAACTTAATCACTGTTAGAGGTGTGGTATTAAACTTAACAGTAATTTGTCAGAGGTGTAATTTTAAACATAACAAGAATTGGTTTACGGTAGGAGCAATTTTGAGAGCTTGTCATTCTTTTGATGAGAATTGACCAGTAAAAATTGGAAAGTCAGAGGTGTAATTTTAAACTTGACAAGAATTAGTTTGCGATAGGAGCAATTTTAAAGACTTGTGACTCCATGTAGAGGAGAGACAAGTGAAGTTTGTACTCGCTAGGGAGTATTGAAAATTTTCATTGTCGTTTAGTGTTAACACAGTAATGATTGCATTTGTGGACCTACCACTCTATGAAAGAGAATTGGTAGCGAATTTTGAGTGGAAAGTAAAATGAATTGTCAGAGGTTTAATATTAACATGACAACCGTTGATTTCCTAGGACATGGGAGATTCGCCATTGGAGGTGTAATTAACATAACAACGAGGATTTTTAATGAGTTTTGCTGTCAGAGGTTTAATATTAACTTGACTGAATCCACTGGGATTGGAAAATCTGGTTTGTCAAAGGTTTATTGTTAACATGACAAGTCCCAGTTCATTTCGTTACGGAGATGAACACATGTATTTTTATGGTCCTACCATTCTGTGGGTGAGAATTAATAGGAGATTTTGGAGGAGAGGACGAGACTAAGTCCCTTAGGATTTTTAGCGAACCCACAGCTATCAACGGAATTAGTGTGTCTTTACCAACTAGCATTTGAGTTGGGCTAGTCATGCTATTCCCCTCAACATGATGAGTTGGCGAAGACTTATGTTGGACTTAAAAGCTAACATTTTCCTCTATCCTTAGCCATTGAGGCGTCGAATGTCCATAAGTACACTAGAGAAGAGTAACAAAGTTAAAACTGAAGTCTTGCACTTTGTCTCTTCTTCAATATTTACATCATGCATTATGATGTAACCAGTGCTCGATCGGCTCGACACTGATCGACTATGATATGATTAGTGGAGGAAGAAAGAGAAACTTTTCTTGGATCTAGAGTTTTGATCAAAGGTATAATATTAACCCGATCAGGAGAAGTATGCCATCAAGGATAGTATTTCTTCAAGAATTTGCTATTGATTGGCATCATGATCATCGTCTGTGATTATAAGACGATATGCTCCATTTGAGTAAACTGACTCCCTACAAATGGTCCTTCCCATTTAGGCTGAAATTTTCCTTTTGTCTTATGTGTCACTACCATGGGCCTTATGACGGCTAAGACAAGGTCACCTTTCTTGAAAGTCTGCTCCTTGACTTTCTTGTTGAAGGCTCTGGTAATTCAATTTTATATCACGACTGCGACTCTAGTCGCATTCCTTATTCGCATAGAAATAATAGATGAAACATGCTATCGTTCAGCACTGCGACTACAGTCGCTGTCCTTATTCGCATGCCTTATATAACAGAATTTTGATCGTTTTACAAAGTCTATGATCATAGTCGCAGTCATAGTATAACAAAACTTTCAATTTTATATCAGGAGTGCAACCCTAACCGCAGACCTTTTATCACTATGACCATGGTCGCAGACTTTATATAATATAACTTTCAATTTTATATTACGACTGCGACCCTATTCGCATTCCCTATTAGCATAGAATAACAGACGAAACTTGCTATCATTCAGCACTGCGACCACAATCACTGTCCTTATTTGCATGCCTTATGTAACAAAATTTTGATCGTTTTATAAAGTAGATTAGCCCTGCGACCGTGAGACCAGTCCGCGTATATCACATCTTATAAAATACTATATTAATTACTCTGAACTAATTGAAGTAATTAATATTCTATCTACCGTGATATAACAACAGTCTCGAAAAAAGAGATACACTAAAATTCATCTCGATAAAGGAAAGATGTGCACCATACGTAATCTAAATATATAGAAAAAAATATTATATAAAAAGTTAATTTGTAATTAACATAATAAAGTTCTGGAAGAAAAGGAACTCTTTAGATTCTCCTGCCATTAACTGCTTCAATTAAATATTTAATTTCTTTTTACCACTTCTTCGAATACTCAACCATCAACTATAGCAATTATTATTACTGTTCATGTTGTTTCACATTATTAACCTTTTTATAGTGCTTGTAACTAATGTATTATCTCATATCTAAAAAAGATATTTGTGCTCTTCGTTTTCAATTTGATTTCAAAACTTCTAGAAATAATTCATTCTTGTATCATGTCTTCCCCATCTTCTTCCTCTAAACACTCAGATTTCAACTTCAATCATTCTCCCATTGGTTCTCTTTCTTCAGAGTATTCTAGTGAATCTGATAAGAATCTGGACTTTACTCTTTTTGACCATCTCACTACATCAAATAATATTTTATCTGATCCTCCTCTTCATGAGGATGATGAAGTTTTCATGGGGCTTAGTGAGGAGGAACTTATTCCTCTGCCACTTTACAGAGACATGCTTGATGAAAGCTGTTGGAACTTGATTCTAATGATATATTTGTGAAGCCATTTCATTGTAGCTCTATCTCACAAGCTTATACAGCGTTCTACATGCTCAAGACTTCCCAAGAATAATTGCTATGGATGTGTATTATAATATTTATTAGAATGTTAAAAGCCTTGGAACACACACACACATCATAAGCCTATTAGTCGACTATACTTTTGATTAGTCGACTTATACATCCTATAGTCGACTTGACATTTTATGTAATCGACTAATCTCTGTCCTGAAAAGTTATCAACTCTCTGTTTCTTGACAGTTAACATTATTAGTCAACTTATCAACTTTATTAGTCGACTAATACCTGTTGTAGTTGACTAATTTAATCTGCTAGTCGACTAATCTCAGTTTTCAGAAACATGTCTCTTGTATCTGCCATACCCTAGTCGACTTGCCCCCTTAATAAGTCGACTACTGTAGACAAAAATCAATACCCTAGTCGACTAACCCCCAACCTCAAGTCGATTAATGGCAGTTTCTGATTGTTAGACAGTTTCTGATTTCTGGTGTTTTATCTAACGTTTCAAAATTCAAATTCAAGTTAATAACTTCCCTAACTGACTATAGATTTCACCTATAAATAGGGATGTTGTCCTACTCTAAAAACACAAATTCATATTAATAGTTTTCTACCTAAAAACTCTGTTCATAAATCTATTTTTCAGAAAACTATTTCTACTTTCAATTCTTCACTCAAATTCTAATCTTTTTAGTGAAGATTCTGAGAGTCCACCTATAAGAGTCCTTGTTCACGATCACATACAGATTCAAGGCTTATTATAGGATTAATTATATTCACTCAAAGAGAAAGATTGTACAAGAACGTCTTCGGGTTGAAGAGAGGTTGTACAAGGTGTTGTGTCTTCTTGGCTATAAGAAGAGTTGTATACATTTGGCAAAAGAGATTTGTCAAGTGGTATACAAGGTGTTAATTTTGGATGTACAAAATCAAAGGTTAAAGGAAAATCTCAAGCGGGTGGCTTGGGGACTGGATTTAGGTAAAGAGGACCGAATTAAGATAAATCACTTGTGTTTGCGTTTGATTTACTTTCTGTGATTTAATTTCCTTTTATGCAAGTTTTTTATTTAATGCTAATATCATTGTTTGAGTGTTGACGTAATTTTTAGATCCTACAATTGGTATCAGAGCCCGGCCTGACATATTCTATCGAAGCCCTGCATTCCCGGTCAACACCCTACAAGGATGGCAACGGAGTTTCCTTCATCACAATTCAGAGAAGGACATTCTACACAATGTCCACCACTATTTGATGGATCGAACTACAACTACTGGAAGTGTAAAATAAAGATTTACTTGCAATCACTCAACTATGAACTATGGAATATAGTAGAAGTACCGTACACCAAGTGTATGCGTCGGAAAAGGAGGATTCGATTGTAAAATTCTTTTGACTGGATAGAAGATTACAACAGATCGGTCTTCCGATTACAAGGGAGGGAGGATGTTGAGTCTTGAATCCTCCCTTTGTTTAAGGCTGGGTTCTTCAAGTGGCGATGGAGAGTGAATCTTGTTCTCCATTGTCAGGTGACCGTCGAGACCTTCCAGGGATCTCCTCTTCGGATGGTAGATGGAGTAACTCAACTCTGTTAACCAAAACTCTCAAAGAGAAGGTAGGCAAAGAGCAACTTGAACACAGCAAGTTCTCTGAAGGGTTTAACTCTCTCTTTTCTCTCAGAGCTCTTTTCTTCCAGAAGTCCTCTGACCGAAAATTCGACTGTCAATCCCCTCTCTTCAATTCGTCCAAAATCCCACCCTTCTTCATAGCGACGGGGCTATTTATAGGGGTTTCAGGGGCGTACGTGCCTCCTAAAAACACTCCATAATGGGGGCTAACTTTTCCCGTTATGTGGGCCGTGATTGGCCCCGAAACCGAGACGGTTACAACTGAGACGCGGGTGTCAGCCCACGCGCCTTGGAGCTGTTGAGACGCGGGTTTGACCTACGCGCCTTGGTGTGGCTGAGACGCGGCTGTTGAGCCTCGCGCCTTGATGCTACTGAGACGCGGGTTTCGACCCTCGTGCCTTGGTGCGACTGAGACGCGGGTTTCGAACCTCGCGCCTTGGTGCGGCTGAGACGCGGGTTTCGACCCTCGCGCCTTGGTGCGGCTGAGACGCGGCTGTTGAGCCTCGCTTCTTGGTGCGGCTGAGACGCGGGTTTCGACCCTCGCGCCTAGAACTTGGAATTCTGCTTTTTAATGGCTTGTCTTTTAGTGATTTTTAGACAGCCTACAGAACCCCTCCAAAGTTTTCGACATTCCGCAGTTAAGTGGGATGGATTTCGAAATACTTTGGACTCTAGCTGAGCTCACCCTTGTGACTGGACTGTCAATGCTCCTGATTTGATCTTGTCTGGAGTATGGTCTTCGTGAGTGTACTGTGGAACTCTTTGAAGCCACCAAAGTTGATCGTGTTGAGTGTCTAGATGCACAATCTAAACCTCCCCGATTGCTTTACGTCTGTCGTGGGTGCACTTTAAAGCCAGGAGTGGACGGTCGTCTGCTTGTGCCAGTGTACTGTTGAACTGTTCTGCAGAAGTAAGGACTGAACGCCAGCTTTAAAGTTGCGACTTTCATAGGGCTGCATCTTTTGGAATGAAAACGTGACTGTTATTCAGACGCGATTCTGGGCTGATTGGAAGGATGCGAACTTTCAGAGAGACACATCTTTTTGGAGTAAAGACGCGACTTATTGGACGCAACAATGGCCTAGCTGAAGAGATGCATCCATTGAAGAGGCGCCACTGTTGGGTGCGAATCCGTGCCATGCCATGAGTGCACTGCCACGTGTCCTGTGGAGCCGACGGGACACCTTCTTTTTGGCGTGCAAACTTCACGCTGCATTAAATGCACTATCCATGCGTCAGGCGGTGATTCGGTGTTGAGCCAAGCGCCGCGTATCTTTGCGAATCACCGTGCCTATAAAGGGTGACAGTCATTGAGAGAGTCATTATCAATCTCTCTTTCGTCTTCGCTTGCATCTGTTAGAGTTTTGAGAAAGAAGTTCTCTTTGTTCCCTTCTCTTCCGTCTAGCATTAGATTCTTGCTTCGCAATGGCACCCAAGGCCAAGCGAACTGCTTCATCGTCGAAGGCGGTCGTCACTGAGGCCCAAAGGGGCGGTTCCTCCATGCAGGAAGCCCCTATCTCAGGTATAACGCCATCAGGCTTGATCTTTAGAGGGTTTATGAAGTTCTTATAACCCTAAAAATCCTTTCTTTGAAGGAGAACAACCAACATGGATTCGAAACCGCGTTTGGTTCTCAGACGCGGTCTTTGACTTAACAAACAAGGCGCGAGTTTGATGACCCTATCGCTTTTATCCGCTTGAGGATGTACTTGTTTGTTGAACATAGGGCGCCAGTAAGCCTTGCGTTCCGGAGTCATCACTTAGAATGTTTCTAATTGTGAAAGATCCGGACGCAGACTTGATTCTTGCGTTCTGTGACATCAGACGTTGGTTTTTATGAATCTTGCACCGAGTCCAAGTACTTAGATATTTTTCATAAGTCTTGGATTTTGAAAACGCAGACTCCCTGCTGGCCTCATGGTCCTCAGGTCTGGACGCGGATCCTCAGGTCTGGACGCGAATTTTAATAATTTCTGCATCCAGTATCTCTTCTGCGTCTGAATTATAGACACTTAATCATTTTCGTTTAGACTTCTGATCAAGTGTCATTTTCTTATGCAGTGCGACACTCTTCCAGCCCACTCTCCAAGAGGCGCCACTTCGGGCATGTAGGTGGTGCTGACCGTGATTTAACCTTTGTGCTGCAAAGGACTGCTCCTGTGACTGCCGACAAGTCGAAGGAGCGAAGGAGAAGCTCGCCAATGTTGACGCGGTAACCTTTCGGGAGCTTATGACTGACGCGGCATTCACAACGGATGCTCGCGCTCCGATGGAGAAGCCTGCTTTCTTCTTTGGAGACCACATTAGCGAGGGCGGCTATTCTTTGCATGACAGAGATTATAAATGGCTCCGTCAGATAGGGGATAGAAGGTTCTTTCTTCCGAACATGGAGAGGATGTACCCACTATCTTATCTCCAGCACATGTCCGTCCCTCGAAAAATGACATGGGAGCTTTCCCGACCCGTCCCTGAGGTTACTCTCGGCAACTTAGGCTCCAAGAAGGTATATCATGCTGGTCATGATAAGGAGGCTTTCGGCCTGTTTCCCGGGCTGTTTGATTAGTATCCAATATTGCATATTTTACATCATAATTCCCATGCATATTACAAATAAATATGTGATTTTTACTCCTCTTCTCTACATATTTGCAGGTATACACTTAATGGAGAGATATCCAAATAATCACTTAATTAACACTAATTAAGTGATTAATCCATGATTAAGATAAAGCCAAATTCAAATCCAGATCTAGAGAGATCCGCGCGCCAATTGGAGAATCCAAGTAGTCCACGTGGCTAACAACCCAACTACCAGATCTCACCAGAAAGATCCGGCTCAACGGCCCAGATCTGGCGGCGATCCCGCGGCAATCCGCGGCAATCTTAGGTTGTTATGGCCTCGGATTTCGTGCCAACAACCTAGGCTCTCGAAGGTTCTCTCCCATGCTATAAATATGTGACCTTCACCTGCGAGAAAAAACTGATCAGAGAAGAGAGAGAGATTAGTTCAAAGTTTTGTATTTTGTTAGTTTTTCTTTAGGATTTTTAGCTCTCTATGATCTTCTTCTCCCTAGATTTCATTGCAAGAGAGAGTTGTAAGAGAGAGAGAGCTTGTATCATCAAGGAGTGACAACTTGGAGCTATACAAGGATTGATCCATTCTCTACTTCTCTACTTGAGCTTGATTCTAGTTTGATTTCTTTCCTTACTTGCTTTGTTTACTTTCTTGCAATTTAATTCATGTTTAGCTTTTCTTTTGTAATGGTGTGTAGCTAATTCTTTCTCCATGTACTAGCTAACCACTACCTTGCTAACTTCTAACTCATGGGTGATTGCTTTACTTCATCTTGCAAGTTGTATGGTCTTCTCTTCTCCGATGGGTTTCTTTTCATTTCTTGGCAAGATCTTGTTGTAATTCTCCATATGATTCATGTGTGCCTCACTTAGAGCCTAGTCTTTGAACTAGTGCCTTGATGGAACATGGAGATGGATCACCAATATGCTATTTGTTGTACAACTTCATTATGTCGATTTTTGAATGTTGTATGCCTATTCATTAGCATCCCTTGAGTGTAGCTCTTTTGATTCCATTATTGAAAGTCTAATTTGTAGGCCTATGACCATCTATGGAGGCTACAAGACAAGTCCAAGAATGATCCCCATCATCTAAGTGGGAAAGTAATTAGATCAATACGCAAGACATATCTATGCCAATGAATCAACATGAGGCACGCATCACTATCACGGAGTTTAGTAAGTCTTTAGCAAGGTAGTTAAGGTTAGCTAGTCATGGTTTTCTTTCATTCAAGTTTTCTAAAGTTTTCTTTCCTTTTAGTGTGAATACAACAACCTTGATCTTGATTTCTTTTCACTTACCACCATGAACATATCCATACATTCTTTCATTCCTTTCTTTGTGTTTTATTCATTCTTTTAAGCAAGAGAAGAATTCTCGTTTCCTTTTCTCACTCATATCGTAACGCTTCTACGCTAGCTCTCCTTGTGGTTCGACTCGGTATAGCTATATGCTATAGCGAAAGATTGGACAAGGTATATCAATTACATATTTGAAGTGAACAAGAACCAAAGGTGAATTCTAAACATTGAACCATATCTTTTATACCTAGTTCTTGTGCAATAACTTCTTGTACCTTGTTTTGACCAATCAATTTTTGGCGCCGTTGCCGGGGAGAGCGACGGTATTTGCTTTAAAAGTGAGAAACTAAACGATACTTCTTCTCTGTTGCAGGTACAGGTTGAAGATACAGAAAATCTTGCAGTGCAGAATCATATAAGTGGACCTGGGCCTCTGCTCTCGAAAGCAGAGCCCAGGATCCCTCCAAATTGCCGCGTAGCCGCGGCATTTTGCCGTGGAACGCGGCACAGAGGAGTTCACTACTAATCTGTTTTCTGCAGGGCTTTGATCTCTGCAAAATACTGCTGCTCATATATCTGAAATCTTGTATTCTTCACCTGATAGTTGCTAATCAACAGTAAAAGATTTGGTGTTAATTGATAAAAATTGTTAGACATCTTGCATTATAGGCACGTGTCTTTCAATTACTTTACATTTACTGTTGAAGAGCGCGTGGGACAAGGTACGTAAGCATAAGCATATAGACTAGGACTCACTCGTTGTATGATTTAATTCCGCTTTGAGTGATTCTTGGTTGTTTACATCGTACACTTGCACGAATCAACTTTAAGGGCAAAACCCATAACAAAGATAAGGTGGGGATTTTATCACCCCTTCCTTAGCCCACAAACCATTTCCCCACGTACTCACTATCCTAAGCTTCTAATTAAAAAATTGCTAGACGTTGGCCCTAGGGACAACTCGGACTCACTTAGGAGATTTTCCTAAGGAGGAAAAGTGTTGGAAAGTGACTTTCGTAAAATCGGTGTCTAGGAAAGGGGTTAAGGGCCGAAAGCCCGAAGGTTGTTGGTTACTTAATTAAGGAACGTCTTCGGACGGAAAACCTCCCACCAACTTTACCCTTCCCTGGCTGATTTGCTTATAGTCACAGTCTGCACCAAACCTCCTGTGGACGATCTATTGTTAGGAGTCGTCTAGGGTCAGAAACCTAGAAGCTTGGATTGATTTTTTTTCTTTTAATTGTTTATTATTTTTTCTTTTTCGCTGGTGTGATCGGTGTACGTTGTTTGTGATTATACGAGAGTGGTTTTGTGATCCTAATTCTTTCTACACTTACACTTCCATAACCACTTCATCCAATGAAGAACAACGTCTCACTTCAGGATCGATTTTATCCGATTCGCACCTCCATTCCTTCATGCATTCTTCTCCCCGAGCCTAATGGAAACAATTTTGAGCTGAAACCACAATTCATTAGTACACTTCCCCATTTCCATGGTCTAGAGTCTGAGGACGCGTACCTCTTTATTCGTGAGTTTGAAGAGGTATGCCAAATGATGAGAATTTCCCAACTGTCTGAGGATGCTGTTAGGTTACGGTTCATACCGTTTGCACTTAAGGATTTAGCTAAGAAATGGCTTTATAATCTTCCTGTCAGTTCCATATCTTTATGGGAGGATTTTGTTAAAGTCTTTCTTAAGAAATTCTATCCTATCCACAAAACAGCCCTCATGAGAAAGAACATAATGCAATTCAAGCAGGAAACAAATGAACCTTTCTGGAAGTATCTTGAGCGTTTCAAAGACCTTCTTGCCCTGTGTCCCCATCACGGCATAGAGAAATGGCGTCTATGCCAGATTATCTATGATGGATTAGATTACCAAACGAAAACACTTTTAGAATCCATGTGCCAAGGGGAATTCTTGAAAAAAGATGAACATCAGGGGTGGGATCTCTTTGAAACCCTAGCTGAGAAAACCATTCAGTGGGAGTCATGCCCTGATAGACCGACTCCCACCACTTCCAGAACTGGTACACAATCCATAGAATCCTCTCTAGCTGCAGAAACCAAGATCACACAATTAATGAAGAGGATAGAGTTGCTTGAGTCAAAGGGAATTCTGTGGTCAACCAGGTCAACCCATTGCCTTTGATTAGACCAGGTTGCACCAACTGTCATGACCTTAGCCATGTTGTTGAGGAGTGTCCATTATATCAGCCACAATCATTTCAGGAGAAAATGAATGCAGCGTTTACCAGACCCAATAATCATCCATACTCCAACACTTACAATTCAGGATGGCAGAACCATCCAAATTTTCCATGGAGTCAGTCTGGTCCTGAGCATCATATGCTACCACTTCCATATCCATACAATGCTCAGTTTCATCCATCCAGTTTCGATCAGAATTCACTGTATGTTCATCCATCTCAAAGTCCACCACAGTCATATCAGTCTTATTAGAATCTTCTACCATTCTACCAATCACAATTCCAATCTCCATACCCTCAACATCCACCCCAAAATAATTCCGAAATATCTGAGTTGAAACAAATGATAGAAACCTTAACAAAAAACCAGCAGCAGGAGTTGAATGAAATGAAGGTCCAAATTGGGCAATTGGCTGAGAATCAAAGAAATTTGTTCCCAAATCAGCCATTGCTAAATCCCAAAGTTGAAGATTCAGGACCCAGTCACTGTCATGCCATTCATACCCTGAGATCTGGTAAACAAGTTGACAATAAGGTTTCTACTTCACAATCTCATCCAGTACCAAAGCCAACACCTCATGTTCCAATACCACCAACTTTTGACAAACCATCTTCTAGTGCAGAGCCATCCACATCTCAAGCCAAGGGTAAAGAAAAGGTAGATGAGCAACCTTATAAGCCTAGAGTACCATATCCAAATAGGCTTCTAAATAACAAGTCAAATGCTCACATGGAGAAGTTAAAAGAAATGTTCAATAAGGTCCAGATCAATGTCCCTCTTCTTGATGCCATTCAACAAGTGCCATCATATGCCAAATTTTTGAAGGAAATGTGCACCAAGAAGAGGAAGACCCAAGTCCCTAAGAAAGTCTTCCTAGCATCATCCATCACTGAGTTGCTCACTGGTCCAATTCCTGTAAAATACAAAGACCCAGGGAGCCCCACCATTTCATGCATCATAGGACAGACTACAATCAATAGGGCACTTCTTGATTTGGGGGCCAGCATCAATCTCCTACCTTTTCTGTGTACCAACAATTGGGGTTAGGTGATCTCCTCCCGACCCAAATGACCATCCAATTGGCTGATCGCTCTGTCACTAAACCCAAGGGGGTAATTCAAGATGTCCTTGTCAAAGTTGGAGAATTCTTTTATCCTGTTGACTTTGTTGTCCTTGAAACAAAACCAGTGTCAAATTCCAACCAAAGGGCACAAATTCCTGTCATTCTGGGACGACCATTCCTGGCTACTGCAAATGCAATCATTAATTGCCGGAATGGATCAATGAGGTTGACTTTTGGTAACATGACACATGAACACAATGTCTTCCACACACAGCCTCACAAAACAAAAGATCAAACATTTGAGGTTAGCTTCATTAGTAACAATTGTGAGGAGGAAGGTGAAGATCCAAAAGATGAGTCACAATCTTGTGATTCTCTTATCCGAGTACCCTTTCAAAGGGGGAAAGTTAATTTGGATATTTTCACTTTCAATGAACCAAATCTGACTGTATCTGTACCTCTGATTGATATATCATTTGAAGACTTGTTTGCTGAAGAGATCATGTGTTTAGATGAGTCAACTCGGGGTAAGTTAGCTGATTGTCCACTTCCGGATGTTGATTTGAGTTTTGAAGAATTATATGGAGAAGAGCTAAAATTTCTTAACATTGGAAGTGATGAGATTCTGAGTGAGAGTGCTGATAAGGACTTTGTTTGTGAACGATGTGGTAGAAAGAGTATGAATGAAAATAACAACCAATTGAAACTGGAAAAACCTAGGGTTAGAATAATTCAGACCGTTTCCCAATGGAGCTCAAGAAAGAGAACACATTGGAACGATGGGAAACGGCCAGAGGAAAGCGACCAAAAGCCCAGGTGAGAGTTACACTTGTATATATTCCTTTTAAATAATTTTTGTAAATAAAAAGTTCCTTCCCTTCCATTTTGTTTCATGCATACATATATCATGATGCATTGAGGACAATGCATGAAATAAGTGTGGGGGAGGGTTTACTAACATAGAGTTTTTAGATGTTCTTTCTTTTACACTTCTTTTAGAGTTTCTAGACTTTCTTTCTTTTAGAAATAATAAAAAAAAAAATAAAAAAAAACTTTTTGAAATAAGAGACAAAGTTTTGATCTATTTCTAAGAAAATTAAGATGTATCTTAGAAATTAAGAAAGCCTTAATTATGACATCTTAAACCTAGTTGAAATAATAGATCTTGTTTGAAATTATAGGCTAAGTAAGAAAAATTGGTGAGATATTTTTATCTTGAATTTTTTGCCTTAGATAATATGCACTTTACACTTACACATTTCTTGGGATGGAGACAAAGACCAAAAATGCCATATAAATAAAAAAAAAAAAAGAGAAAAAGAAAAAAATATATAAATAAAACATCACCTATTAAGCTGGAGAATTGTGCCTCAAGAAGCATAATTACTCAAGCCTAACGGTGATCATAATAAATAATCCCTCTTAGTTATGTGGCCTTTTCTACTCGAGACCTTAAACCCGAGGGATGTTTTCTCATCTGGTGCCCTAAGACCATCTGGTTTGGGAGTCATCGGTTAAAGGCTCGCTACAAGGGTAGACTAGAAAGCCTAGACTAAGGGAAGAAAAAAAAAATATATATATATATATATATAATAAATAAATGGCATTATGGTTGGAGTTGAAATCCCAGGAAATTTTCACTTACACGGTGTGCATACTATCTAGGTTTTATGAGAGATAAAATATTCAATCCAATTTTGAACTCTTACCTTAATTAAAAACAAGATCTTGCATGGATGCTAAGTTTAAGGAAGAATAATTATAGGTGGACTTATGACCTAGGATCACTTATATTTTTGCAAAAATAGTTTAAAAACTTGTCTCTTATTCAAAATGCGTTTTCAAAATACTAACATTTGTCTTCTTTCTTTATGGATTTTGTGGGTGTAATCCGCTGAAAACCCTCAGGAGACAACACTCCTCCTCTAGGGTAACCTAGAGGTTTAACGGCTTGTTGCACATGCTCAGTGCAATCGCGTCACCTGCGAAAGTGGTGTAAATAAATTGGTAGTTTAGATTTTCTTTTTCTTTGTTTTGCTCGGGACGAGCAAAAGAATAAGTGTGGGGGTGTGATTAGTATCCAATATTGCATATTTTACATCATAATTCCCATGCATATTACAAATAAATATGTGATTTTTACTCCTCTTCTCTACATATTTGCAGGTATACACTTAATGGAGAGATATCCAAATAATCACTTAATTAACACTAATTAAGTGATTAATCCATGATTAAGATAAAGCCAAATTCAAATCCAGATCTAGAGAGATCCGCGCGCCAATTGGAGAATCCAAGTAGTCCACGTGGCTAACAACCCAACTACCAGATCTCACCAGAAAGATCCGGCTCAACGGCCCAGATCTGGCGGCGATCCCGCGGCAATCCGCAGCAATCTTAGGTTGTTATGGCCTCGGATTTCGTGCCAACAACCTAGGCTCTCGAAGGTTCTCTCCCATGCTATAAATATGTGACCTTCACCTGCGAGAAAAAACTGATCAGAGAAGAGAGAGAGATTAGTTCAAAGTTTTGTATTTTGTTAGTTTTTCTTTAGGATTTTTAGCTCTCTATGATCTTCTTCTCCCTAGATTTCATTGCAAGAGAGAGTTGTAAGAGAGAGAGAGCTTGTATCATCAAGGAGTGACAACTTGGAGCTATACAAGGATTGATCCATTCTCTACTTCTCTACTTGAGCTTGATTCTAGTTTGATTTCTTTCCTTACTTGCTTTGTTTACTTTCTTGCAATTTAATTCATGTTTAGCTTTTCTTTTGTAATGGTGTGTAGCTAATTCTTTCTCCATGTACTAGCTAACCACTACCTTGCTAACTTCTAACTCATGGGTGATTGCTTTACTTCATCTTGCAAGTTGTATGGTCTTCTCTTCTCCGATGGGTTTCTTTTCATTTCTTGGCAAGATCTTGTTGTAATTCTCCATATGATTCATGTGTGCCTCACTTAGAGCCTAGTCTTTGAACTAGTGCCTTGATGGAACATGGAGATGGATCACCAATATGCTATTTGTTGTACAACTTCATTATGTCGATTTTTGAATGTTGTATGCCTATTCATTAGCATCCCTTGAGTGTAGCTCTTTTGATTCCATTATTGAAAGTCTAATTTGTAGGCCTATGACCATCTATGGAGGCTACAAGACAAGTCCAAGAATGATCCCCATCATCTAAGTGGGAAAGTAATTAGATCAATACGCAAGACATATCTATGCCAATGAATCAACATGAGGCACGCATCACTATCACGGAGTTTAGTAAGTCTTTAGCAAGGTAGTTAAGGTTAGCTAGTCATGGTTTTCTTTCATTCAAGTTTTCTAAAGTTTTCTTTCCTTTTAGTGTGAATACAACAACCTTGATCTTGATTTCTTTTCACTTACCACCATGAACATATCCATACATTCTTTCATTCCTTTCTTTGTGTTTTATTCATTCTTTTAAGCAAGAGAAGAATTCTCGTTTCCTTTTCTCACTCATATCGTAACGCTTCTACGCTAGCTCTCCTTGTGGTTCGACTCGGTATAGCTATATGCTATAGCGAAAGATTGGACAAGGTATATCAATTACATATTTGAAGTGAACAAGAACCAAAGGTGAATTCTAAACATTGAACCATATCTTTTATACCTAGTTCTTGTGCAATAACTTCTTGTACCTTGTTTTGACCAATCACTGTTGAGGACCGATCACCCAGTAGGAGAAACTCCTAAACTTGGCACCACCTTCCTCAACGCATTCATGAAAGTGGGGGGTGATTTTCCGGTCGACTTCCGTTCGCCCGGGTGGATCCATTCCACTGAGAAGTATTGGTGGGGCAAGATGGTGAGCTTCGTCCTTGCCGATCTTGGAGGCCTGTTGGAGCATGTGGAATTGTACCAGGCGATCAGGGCCATGCAGTACGGTATTCCACCAAGTTCTCAAAACTTCTTTGGGGTCCTGGAGTGTAACGCCCCGATCCTGGCGGATACGGAGACATTACTGCAACGTATATACGCAAGTCAGAAGTACCTTTACGTATATACGCTAAGCATCAGTACAGGCAAGAATCAGAGTACGGAAGCCAGTGGTGCATTATACATTCCAATACATGAGTCCAATTACAGAGTTATCACCAGAAGTGATAAATATTACAATAATATTACATCACTTGTCCGGCGCAAATGCGGGAGTACACAAGATGAACAGTACAAAAGGGTGCTCACGAGATAACCAGAAACGTCGCGAGCCAACAGGAGGTACGAGGGCAGGACTGGAGCTACACTGGTCCGGCCACTCCACAGAAATGAGCTTGATCCTCAGCAAGGGAATCCTCTAGCTCCAAGCTTCAGAACCTGGACGTGAGAATCCAGGGGAGTCAGTGAAACTCCCAGGCGAGTAATAGAACGAAAACCAAATGGCAAGTAGGGGTAAGCACATATGAAACAGTAAATCTGGATTATAAGTATGAAAACCATGTTGTAGATATAAGCATGCAGGAACCAAAGACTACAGTAGATGACCTCCATGATATGACAAGATAAGCAGTAAAGTAGATAGGGCAATCCTAGTTATCTTCCTAAACTAACATAAAACCAATAAAACAGAATGAAAACCAATTACGAGGAAATCCAATTGCACAAGTCTAGGTCATGGCTCCATGAGGTTAGTACTTCGAAGGAATAATCCAAACAAGGAAACCCTCATCCATATACCTTTTCCTCATGTTACCGTAATCTAAACTTGTACAGCTCGAGTTACAAAACAATACGACGGAATCATATTAGAATATTATTATTATTAGGCCTTCTAAGTTGTAGGTTTTAGTATGCGTCCCATTACACATACTTCTACTTACAACTTATAGAGCAAGTTATTTGGAGACTGATGTAGTTCGATAAATCATGTTCTGGATGGGCCCCGTACATGCCCGGGACAACGGTTCAGGAGTATCCGGTGCTGAGCCGGAACGTACCGCTAGGTACCGGGACTTATGGACGCCCGAACAGGAATAGAGTATCGCAGATCCCTTAGAAATAGGTCTAGGGCGTGTGCATACCCGGCATGAATAATCAGGAGTAGGGGTGCCAGTACACCCCACGGAATCCCTGGTGGCCGCCAGGAGATCCCTCAAGTAAGTGGCCATGCATGACTCGATAAGACCACCTTGAACATGATTAATCAGGGCCCATCAGTTTCCCCCAAACCGGTGCAAGTTGTCTAATTATAATAAGATATATGCCAGGTAAACAGGACAGGAATCGTAACAGGAATCAGGTATAGACAGGAGGTAGCCCTGCAGATTCAAGAGGTGGCCCCCACCACAAGTGTGATGTGGCACTTTGTTCTGAGGGGAATGGATTCTAGAGGTGGCCCCCACAGATTCAAGAGGTGGCCCCCACCAGGTATGGTGTGGCACTTTGTTCCATGTGGCACTTAGTTCCATTCAAGACTTGACAGGAACAGATAGTATAACATGAGTAGGTGTCAAGTAGGAGTATACCAGACGCAGGAAATAGCAGACGCGGGGTTCGCGTCGCAAGAATGGTAGACGCGGAAATGGCAGACGCGGGGTTCGCGTCGCAAGAATGGCAGACGCGGGAATAGCAGACGCGGGATAGCAGACGCGAAAGTAGCAGACGCGAAAGTAGCAGACGCGAAAGTAGCAGACGCGGGGTTCGCGTCGCAAAGGTGCCAAAACGCGAGGCTCGTGACCTGCGTTTAAATCAGGTCATGAGGAGAACACGGACGAGAGTATAACTCCGCGTCATGTCAATATAATTAGAACACAGACGCGAGCTTTAGCTTTGCGTCGCAACGAGACAATAACGCGAAGGCCGCGTTAAGGAAATGCCCAGACGCAGGAGGTAACTCCGCGTCTAACAGTACAGCCACACCGCACGACATAAAATGCAATAATAATAAAAATGAGTTTACAAGTCCATGTCTTGGCGAGCGAGGTTACTCGCCTAAAAAACGTTCTTATGCGTCCAACGATTCGGGAGAATCCTTGTTCAACTTATCACCAAAACGACCGCCGGAATAATTGCAAGCGATTACCGGAAAAGTCTACGGCGACGTACCGACGAAGAAAAGTACGGCCCCAATCCAACAGGAGGGACCGGCCTTAATCTTGCCGACGGTGAAGAGGAGCACGGCCTCCAATCCAAAAGGAGGTGGCCGGCCTCAAGGTGATGAAGGGGTGATGGTTGTTGTTTGGTAAAGGTGAAGGCTTTGGTGGTGGTTTGGAAGTTGTGGTAGGTTTAATTGAGTTGGAGGTGGAAGAAGATGAAGGTATGAGGTTGTAGTGGTGGTGTTTGTGGTGGAGATGAAGAAGGAGATGGTGGAGGTTAAGGCTTTGGTGAAGTGGTGAAGAGAAAAATGAAGTGGAATGGAGAAGGAAAGGTATTTATAGGATTGGAATTTGTGAAGGTGATGCAAATAAATAAAAGAGAGGGGGCTATTTGTAAAGTGGGGAGGTGAGGTGTTTCTCTTGGCCAATCATGGCTTGCCATGGTGAGGGGTGAGGTGGAGATATTTATGGTGGAGTGTTGGAGAAGCTTTGGAGAAGCTTATGGTGGAAGCTTGGAGAAACTTAGGGTGGAAGGAAAGGAATAAAGAAAATGGGAAAAGGAAAAGAAAATGGAAAAGAGAAGATAATCTCTTGGAAGAGAAAATGAAAATAATGAAAGTGGCGGATTCCCGGGATTCGGTTGCGGATGCGGAAAACAATCCGAAAAATACCGAAATCGTCCCGAAATCAAACGTCTTGGAACGACTCGCAAAATTTACCAAAAATCAAGAATAATATTCTAAGACTCATGGTGAAATTCGTTTGAAGAAGTAATTTATAGTTTTAAAACTAAAAATCCTGGAATCTGGCCGTTACCGACTCCGGTGGAATTTTCATAAATTCATAAAATCCTCAGAAAAAGTATTTAGGTAAGAAATATGATTCTAAGAAATAGTGTCTAAAGGACCTTCTAGAAATTCCAATCTGTTTGTAAACCAAAAATCTGAGAATCGGTCAGCGGCACTGGTCGACACCGGTTTTGAAGATTTTCCATTTAATTCAGGAAAATTCCAGAAAATCGTATAAAATCTAAAATATTGGTAAATAATATTTGAAACTAAAATCGGTCAAATCTGATAACCGGAAAGACCAAATCAAGCAATTCATTGGGATTGAGTTCCCGGTTCAGACTAGGGCTGACACCGAGTTCACGAATTCAAATCCAACACAAAACAATCATTTGAGTAGTTCATAATACAAAATAAATACTAGAAGTAAATCAAAAAAATACTATCGAGAAATCCGAATACGCAACTAAGTACGTATTCCAGGAGCGGGGTATTACAATCCATCCACCTTACAAAAAATTGCGTCCTCGCAATTTCGATAAGGGGTAAATTGAACACAAAGAGAACAAAGGTGGAAATACGAGCTTCGAAAAACCAAAACAGGGATAAGATAATCACAGGAGGGATCAGGATGGACAATGAGAACAGGATAAGGCGGAATATTTAGAAGGTCATCAACCCAAGGTACAAAAGATTAGGGTTAGCTGGACAAGGGTAACCAACTCAAAATACAAAAGGTCAGGGGTTGCTGTTACAGTGGCATCCTCAAGGTCCCTGCTCCAGATACTGAGCTTCATACTCTGCTGCTGTTTCATCTGATACCTCTGCCGCCATATTGTGAACTTGGCCTCTGCCATAATCTGTTCTGGGTCTTGTCCCTCTCTGTACTTGATCATGCTGCTGGGGTGGAAATGGAGCTCTTCGGCCTACAGGTTCTGGGTTTCTTCTTAGCGGTGGAGCTGGAAGTGCCGGGGGTGCTGCTCGTGCTGGAATTGCTGGTGGTATTGGGTAGGTCCTCTTGAATGGACAATCACCTATAGAGTGATCTCCAGATCCACATACTAAACATAGCCTATTAGCTCTTCGGCAATTGCGTTGGATGTGCCCGGGCTTGTGGCAGTACCCACATATCATCTGCTGAGGGGGAAGTTGGAATGGTCGCTTGATCACCGGACCATGGGTTGTCCTGGCCGCATCTTCTTCATTCATCATCTGGAAGGGTCTCTTCACTGACTTGCTCTGCACCTGGTTCTCATTCTTCTTCTCCAGTCCCCTTTCTACTTCACGGGCAATGGAGAGGACCTGAGAGTATGTCTTCAGCTGTTGAGGGATGAGGAACATCTGGACATCCATCTTCAGCCCTTGCTGAAATCGGCTAGCTCTCTTTTCTTCGTCTGTCACCATGTAGGGAGCAAATCTGCTAAGCCTCAGGAATTCGGCAGCATACTCATCCACTGACCGATTGCGCTGCTGCAGACGGATAAACTGTTCTTCCATTTCCTTCTGAGCTGTTGTCGGGAAGAACCTCTCATAGAAACCCTTTGAGAATTGATCCCATGTAATGGGTTTCTCCAGTGTTGCTTCTTCTGCCAACCACCAAGTTCTGGCCACATCTCTCAGCTGTATCTTGGCCACTTCCACTTGGTTCTCATTAGGGACTCGGGCTGCCTTCAAAAGATCCGTTGTGTCTATCAGCCATGGTTCTGCATCCAGAGGCTTCTCTGTTCCTGAAAAGATTGCCGGCTGTAGTCTCCTGAAATCTGACACATTGCCTGGCCTCTGTTCTCGGGGTGCAACTAACAGTCCTTGACGCAGAAGCTCTGTCTGCTGTTGTTGACTCTGCATCATCCCTTGAAGTATCCCCATCATACCATCACTATCTCGATTAGGTCCATTTTGGGAAGTACTAGGACCATTGCGCGTTCCCCGTCTTTCCATATTTGAGTTGGTTGGAATGGATAACAAGAAGAAACTGGAAGGTAAAAGATTGAAGGTTTCAAGATACCAGAAATGGCTTAGAAGGAAGAGATAGATAACTCTGTACTTGTAGTTGGACTGTATAACCAAGACTCATGCATTCCAGTTGCAAATCTCATTACCATTAATTTGCCATCTGGACGTACTGAGGAAGTAAGAGCCTAGGCTCTGATACCATCCTGTAACGCCCCGATCCTGGCGGATACGGAGACATTACTGCAACGTATATACGCAAGTCAGAAGTACCTTTACGTATATACGCTAAGCATCAGTACATGCAAGAATCAGAGTACGGAAGCCAGTGGTGCATTATACATTCCAATACATGAGTCCAATTACAGAGTTATCACCAGAAGTGATAAATATTACAATAATATTACATCACTTGTCCGGCGCAAATGCGGGAGTACACAAGATGAACAGTACAAAAGGGTGCTCACGAGATAACCAGAAACGTCGCGAGCCAACAGGAGGTACGAGGGCAGGACTGGAGCTACACTGGTCCGGCCACTCCACAGAAATGAGCTTGATCCTCAGCAAGGGAATCCTCTAGCTCCAAGCTTCAGAACCTGGACGTGAGAATCCAGGGGAGTCAGTGAAACTCCCCAGGTGAGTAATAGAACGAAAACCAAATGGCAAGTAGGGGTAAGCACATATGAAACAGTAAATCTGGATTATAAGTATGAAAACCATGTTGTAGATATAAGCATGCAGGAACCAAAGACTACAGTAGGTGACCTCCATGATATGACAAGATAAGCAGTAAAGTAGATAGGGCAATCCTAGTTATCTTCCTAAACTAACATAAAACCAATAAAACAGAATGAAAACCAATTACGAGGAAATCCAATTGCACAAGTCTAGGTCATGGCTCCATGAGGTTAGTACTTCGAAGGAATAATCCAAACAAGGAAACCCTCATCCATATACCTTTTCCTCATGTTACCGTAATCTAAACTTGTACAGCTCGAGTTACAAAACAATACGACGGAATCATATTAGAATATTATTATTATTAGGCCTTCTAAGTTGTAGGTTTTAGTATGCGTCCCATTACACATACTTCTACTTACAACTTATAGAGCAAGTTATTTGGAGACTGATGTAGTTCGATAAATCATGTTCTGGATGGGCCCCGTACATGCCCGGGACAACGGTTCAGGAGTATCTAGTGCTGAGCCGGAACGTACCGCTAGGTACCGGGACTTATGGACGCCCGAACAGGAATAGAGTATCGCAGATCCCTTAGAAATAGGTCTAGGGCGTGTGCATACCCGGCATGAATAATCAGGAGTAGGGGTGCCAGTACACCCCACGGAATCCCTGGTGGCCGCCAGGAGATCCCTCAAGTAAGTGGCCATGCATGACTCGATAAGACCACCTTGAACATGATTAATCAGGGCCCATCAGTTTCCCCCAAACCGGTGCAAGTTGTCTAATTATAATAAGATATATGCCAGGTAAACAGGACAGGAATCGTAACAGGAATCAGGTATGGACAGGAGGTAGCCCTGCAGATTCAAGAGGTGGCCCCCACCACAAGTGTGATGTGGCACTTTGTTCTGAGGGGAATGGATTCTAGAGGTGGCCCCCACAGATTCAAGAGGTGGCCTCCACCAGGTATGGTGTGGCACTTTGTTCCATGTGGCACTTAGTTCCATTCAAGACTTGACAGGAACAGATAGTATAACATGAGTAGGTGTCAAGTAGGAGTATACCAGACGCAGGAAATAGCAGACGCGGGGTTCGCGTCGCAAGAATGGTAGACGCGGAAATGGCAGACGCGGGGTTCGCGTCGCAAGAATGGCAGACGCGGGAATAGTAGACGCGGGATAGCAGACGCGAAAGTAGCAGACGCGAAAGTAGCAGACGCGAAAGTAGCAGACGCGGGGTTCGCGTCGCAAAGGTGCCAAAATGCGAGGCTCGTGACCTGCGTTTAAATCAGGTCATGAGGAGAACGCGGACGAGAGTATAACTCCGCGTCATGTCAATATAATTAGAACACAGACGCGAGCTTTAGCTTTGCGTCGCAACGAGACAATAACGCGAAGGCCGCGTTAAGGAAATGCCCAGACGCAGGAGGTAACTCCGCGTCTAACAGTACAGCCACACCACACGACATAAAATGCAATAATAATAAAAATGAGTTTACAAGTCCATGTCTTGGCGAGCGAGGTTACTCGCCTAAAAAACGTTCTTATGCGTCCAACGATTCGGGAGAATCCTTGTTCAACTTATCACCAAAACGACCGCCGGAATAATTGCAAGCGATTACCGGAAAAGTCTACGGCGACGTACCGACGAAGAAAAGTACGGCCCCAATCCAACAGGAGGGACCGGCCTTAATCTTACCGACGGTGAAGAGGAGCACGGCCTCCAATCCAAAAGGAGGTGGCCGGCCTCAAGGTAATGAAGGGGTGATGGTTGTTGTTTGGTAAAGGTGAAGGCTTTGGTGGTGGTTTGGAAGTTGTGGTAGGTTTAATTGAGTTGGAGGTGGAAGAAGATGAAGGTATGAGGTTGTAGTGGTGGTGTTTGTGGTGGAGATGAAGAAGGAGATGGTGGAGGTTAAGGCTTTGGTGAAGTGGTGAAGAGAAAAATGAAGTGGAATGGAGAAGGAAAGGTATTTATAGGATTTGGAATTTGTGAAGGTGATGCAAATAAATAAAAGAGAGGGGCTATTTGTAAAGTGGGGAGGTGAGGTGTTTCTCTTGGCCAATCATGGCTTGCCATGGTGAGGGGTGAGGTGGAGATATTTATGGTGGAGTGTTGGAGAAGCTTTGGAGAAGCTTATGGTGGAAGCTTGGAGAAACTTAGGGTGGAAGGAAAGGAATAAAGAAAATGGGAAAAGGAAAAGAAAATGGAAAAGAGAAGATAATCTCTTGGAAGAGAAAATGAAAATAATGAAAGTGGCGGATTCCCGGGATTCGGTTGCGGATGCGGAAAACAATCCGAAAAATACCGAAATCGTCCCGAAATCAAATGTCTTGGAACGACTTGCAAAATTTACCAAAAATCAAGAATAATATTCTAAGACTCATGGTGAAATTCGTTTGAAGAAATAATTTATAGTTTTAAAACTAAAAATCCCGGAATCTGGCCGTTACCGACTCCGGTGGAATTTTCATAAATTCATAAAATCCTCAGAAAAAGTATTTAGGTAAGAAATATGATTCTAAGAAATAGTGTCTAAAGGACCTTCTAGAAATTCTAATCTGTTTGTAAACCAAAAATCCGGGAATCGGTCAGCGGCACTGGTCGACACCGGTTTTGAAGATTTTCCATTTAATTCAGGAAAATTCCAGAAAATCGTATAAAATCTAAAATATTGGTAAATAATATTTGAAACTAAAATCGGTCAAATCTGATAACCGGAAAGACCAAATCAAGCAATTCATTGGGATTGAGTTCCCGGTTCAGACTAGGGCTGACACCGAGTTCACGAATTCAAATCCAACACAAAACAATCATATGAGTAGTTCATAATACAAAATAAATACTAGAAGTAAATCAAAAAAATACTATCGAGAAATCCGAATACGCAACTAAGTACGTATTCCAGGAGCGGGGTATTACATGGAGCGTTACAATCCTCTAACGGGGACATTCTTCACTCCGGTCGGAGAGATGGGTCTTGCCCTGCACGAGTTGTACGAAGTCTCGGTGCTGGTAATGGGGGACTCTCCCTATGAGGAATACGTCCCGACCACTGAGGAGCTTCACCTTTTGAAGAAAGCATCTCCTCGAGTGTACGAGACTTATTGGGAGGTGTTATGTCACTTCCACATTTGCGGCCAGATAACCTCTTGGAGGGCGAGGGGAGTCAAACAGCTGTCTTGGGCAAGCTACTTGTTTAATGGCGTCAATCAGAAAGACCATCCAGTGATCCGACTGGCTCCCAGCTCCGACGAGGAGATTGCCGATAGGATTCAGGCTTCTGTAGACTCCTACATCACGGAGTCGAACGAGGATACTTTCGAACCTGACACGGTTTTTGAAAGTTTTCATCATCAAGCCCGGACCCCTATCTCCAATCGAGCACTGTTGGCGGGCTTCTTAATGTTGTGGTTGAAGCGCTGTGTGGTGCCGACACTGCCACATGAAGTGATTGTTGCCGACGTAGTGTACCCGGCGGTGCTCCTGGCTTATGGTAGGCCCATAGCCCTCCTCCCGGCCATGGCGGCCGGTATTCAAAGCGGGTTGCGGGCCTTAACTCAGAGTCTGTGCCGGGTAGAGAAGATTGTCGACTCCCAGGGTGAGCCGATTGTTGACTCAGAGGGGAGGCCGACGGTAAAAACGTCCCGACCCTCGGGTTGAACTTCCCTACACGTACCTAATGGCTTGGTACGTTATGCACTGTCCCTCCCTGATGACGCCGGTGTCTTGGAGTGAGGGGTTTACCCCTTTCGTACAGCGGTTGGAGGGTTCAAGCTGGTGTAATACTTATATGTATTTCATTCGGAAGTGCATTCTAACTGCTTCGAACTACCAGCTCAATCGCTGCTTCCCCAAGATTGCTGGTGCATCTTTCGGGGATAAACTTGCTGACTTCGTGGGCCCAGATGACTTCACGAGGCTGTCATCGGGAGTTTTCTGGTGGTTGGTCAATATTCGGCCTGGGTATGTGCTTTTCCGACAAGGGAATTCGTGCACGATCGAGCCGTACATGCCGAATCGCTTCGCCCGACAGTTCGGCTATGATCAATTGTATGTCGGTAACCCCAATGCTCGACTCGCCTTCAGTGGGAACTTGTTTGAAGGTGCTCGGGCTTGGTATTATAGTGTGGCCGGAGGGACGGAAGCGCTTTTTCGTCTGCCCCCCAAGGAACCGAAAGGCTGTACAAGCCTTAGCTTCTGTACCTGGTACTTCCAGGCCAACCAAACGCCTGACTTTGCTCTGGAGTACTCATGTATCGAGAGTATAAATGCATCTTACGAAGCAAAGTTGGGGTCCAACAAACGCTCACGAGGCGTTGAGGAGTATCGGAAGGCTCTGAAGGAGACCAGAAGGGAATCAAGGGAGGAGCCGCGAGCAGCAAAGGGTCGACAAGTGGCGTGTAAGCATCCTCAAGGCTCTACTTCCACTGTTGAGCCTGCCCCCAAGAAGGTCCGGAGAGACTTGGCAGCCGCAGTTTCTCCGTCCGAAGACATCCCTTCTGGTGTTGAGGAACAGAGGGAAGAATCGGAAGATGAGGATGACGCCTCCTTAGTCCGTACCCGTGGGTTGCGCAGCAGGGGCCCCAGGATTTTAGAGGAAGGGGAGTTCGCTGACAAACCCACCGCCGCTGACGAGGCTGAGTAGCTTGAAGTCGACATAATGAGCGGAGGTGATGTTGAGATTCCAGGGGTCTCAACTCAGCCCGGGTCTTCCTCGGCTCATGAGAGAAGGGATGAGGCACAACAGCCTGGATCCCCTAGTGTATTAGTCCCCAGTCCTCGGGTAGTTGACCCCAGCCCTACCACTGGGGTATTTGGTGGCAAGGCCCCAGTTGCCGAGGCTTCTCGCGTTGCACTATCGTCTTCTTCATCCGAAGAAGAAGGGTATGATTCAGGTGATGAGGTCGACTTTGGCGGTGAACCCGCTCCTCCTGATCTGAGTAAATTCTCACACATCTCGGAGGAGAAAATATATGGGTGTGAGCCGGTGACGGCGTCACCACCAGCGGCAGTTATTCCTGCTGAAGCTGCTGAAGGCACTCCTTTTGCCTAACTCATCCTTTTAACTAGGAAAAGGATTTTGACGTTTTCTTTTTCATTTGGCTTCATATCGCAGGGCTGGTCGTGGTTAGCGAGGCCGCTGCTTCCTCTCAGATCGAGGAGATGATACAGGAGCTGGCCCAGCAGGATAGAGTTGAGGCTCCTATTACTGGGATGCCTCAAGAGAGGGCAATCATCGAAGTCAGGGAGACCTCCACCCTGCAGGATTCGCCTAAGAACTCGCCATCTTTAGACCCTCAGCTAGGTAAGGAAATATTGATATTTTGAATGTTTTCCTTTTACTGTCGTAGCTGATATTCTTGTAATTTGCAGAGGGCACTGAGGAAGCTCAGGTAGGAGACTTGGCGGTCAGTGGCTACCGGGAGGCCGTACAGCTCAAACCTCGTCCAAGGACCCTGAAGCGGTCGAGCTTACTGTCATTTCATCGGTTGTGGAGGTTTCTACAGACCCAGAAGCGCCGGCGGCTACTCTTGCTCCTGCCGCACCCGTGGTCAGCCCGATTCCTGTACCGGAAGAATCGGCTTACATCCCTCACCCCGTGATAGAAAGGGGATCGGGGAGCACTTTAGGTGGTGATACCATGGGGATTCTGACACGCCAGATGGTGCAGCAGTTCTTTGCCTCGATGCAATCATGTATTGATTTCATCCTGTCTGGGGATTGCTCCTTTGAATTCGCCCGGATGTTTCTTGGAAACCTGGTCGAGAACATCAGTTTAGCCGGAGGCCCTTCACCAGCCAAGGCATGTTTGCTGCTGGTGGAGCAGTTGGGACATAACTTGAGAGAGCTTCGATCCCTGGAGAATGCTGGCTCATTTCATGAGGCCCATGAAACTCTGAATAGGCTCCTTACTGCTCAAGAGCAAGAGCGAAGAGAGGTGGAAGAGAGATAACCGAAAGGACCCGTCTTCTCGAAGGTTTCCAGGCTGATCATCAAAAGCTAGCGGTCGAGTCAAAGGAATCCGAGATGACCATGCAGGCTGTGAAGCAGGTTATCCTTGACTCTCGGGCTGCTATAGCCAGAGCTGAGGCTTTGATTGTTCTTAATGAACAGAAGCTTGCTACTTCTGAAAATAGGCTAGCGGAGTTAGAGGCTGCCAAGGTGCAAGTTGAAGCAAATCTCTCTGTTTATTCCTCCGAGCTGGAATCCCTCCGAGTACAAGTGAAGAGATTTTTATCCGAGGAGGATCTGCGGGCCCAAGCTCTCATGGAGGCTGAGAAGGCGCGCCAACATGAGATACATCGCCTTAGAGAACAAATCCGTTCTTTGGCGAACCAGGACTTTTAGCCTTCTCTTTTTTTTCTTCTTGTAAAGAAAAGGACACTCTTATTTACCAAGAGTGTTTGTATCTACTTTTATCATTTTTGAATAATAAAAGTCGTTAAATTTTTTTGTTCCACCTTCATTGCCCCGCTGTAGATGAATCCAACCTCTCAATCACAGATTTTGGTTGTGCTCCCCTACTGACTGTGAATACTGAGCTTAGGTAAAACTAAGTTCTTTTGACGAAACGCAGCGTCGATTCATAAAAAGAGACGCGGCTCTGAGGCACGCGATTCTGACCTGCCAGTGAAGACGTGGTTCAAGCGGACGCGAAGGACGCAGCTTTGAGTGTGATTCACTGGCCGCAATCCTTAACTTCATCCAGACGCAGAGTTCAGGATACATTAAGAATGTGGTCTTACGCCCCTTAAAATTGACGCAGTCAGGGACGCGACGCTGAGACTCGGTGCAAGACCCATCATCATCCATGTAGACGCAGCTCCAAGACACTTGTAAAGGTGATAGGCCTTCTCTGCTGAAGATGTAAGCTTCGGGACACAGCTTTATGTGCTTTCCCACTGAGACCCCCAGAATGAGTCCCTTTTGTTGATGGACACAACCTTGAGTCGTCCGAGAGACGCGGAGCAACTTTGAGTCATCCAAGAGACGCGAAGGGTCTTCTAACTTGGAATGAAGGAGGACGCCACTTTTTGAAAAAGAGGCGCGAGCCTCTGAACGCGGCTCTCACATCTGCGTTTGGTGCAACTTCCCAGGCATTATGTGTAGCCTGACATAAAGATCCTGTGAGATTTTCAAACGTCAAGTCTTCGTTGACGATTGGGAACCCGCATCATCCGTTGTTTCCCGAAGCGATTGTCCACGCGTCGGTTCTTCATTGGGCTTAGGCGTTAATGCCTTTTAATGCCAAACTGGCGCTGGCGGTTGGAGACCAGCGTCTTCGATGTTTCCCGAAGTGACGCTCCACGCGTCAGCCTTCCATTGGGCTTTGACAGCCGTGCGGTCATTAAGGCCGATGGTTCTAATTAATGAACCATTAATTATAGTTATTATGGGCTGCTTATAAATAGGGCTTACCCCCTTCCTTTAGCAGTCCCATACTTGAACTAATCTATTTTAACAGCGAGTGCTCTGAGAGACTCCATCTTCTCCCTTCAAGGACTTTACCAGGGGCTTGCCTCCATGGATGAAGATGACCCAGAGCTTTCATGCTTCTATTTGGTCTCTTCAGAAGATTACCACTGTCAAGTGTTTCAATAACAGAAAGCGTCTCTTTGAGCACCTTTTATGTCCGCGCTTCAATGCAGAGAATTCAACTCTTAATAGAGGCCTCTGCGGGTACGCCTTCTTGGTTTGCCATGACATTTTAACCCAGCCAGGTTTGAATTTTGATATCTCTTAAAGAGATATTATCATCTGGATTTTCTCCTGAAGTCTTAGTTGGTGCATTCCTTTTCTGGAATTTGCGCCATCGACTTAAACTTCTCTGGACGCCAATACTGTGGGCTTTGGCCCCTGGCTGCCGGTTTTGCACACAGAGCTTGCGCCTTGAGGACGTTGACTTGAAAGAATTTTAACTTCGGGCTGAAGGTTTCAGGCTTGCATTTTGCAACTCCTGTTCATTCAACAGGGAGATGGCAATTTTCGCGTCTGATTCTCTTCACGTCTCGTCCTTTAAGCGCGGATGCAAAATGAGACCGCGTCTAAATTCTGTGTATATCACAATTTTGACCGGTCTGTTTCTGCCGCCGCAGATGTTCGCTGCGCGGGTCATTCCTGCGTCTGGCGATTTCAGCAATAACTGTGTCTGTCACTTAGTTTTTTTTCTGTTGAAGTATACTAAGCTTCAGATCTTCTAATTTTGTTGCTTCTTGCAGGTAGGCTTGATCATCCTTTTTCATGTTCGCTGGGCCCTTGGGAGAATATATCGGCCAGCGAACTTGGTCGATGGTCGTACACAGGAGAAGAAGTCATGACTCCTGTCTTCAAGAGATGGGGACCGGACCCTCGCCAAGATCTCTTTGGATTCAATGCACCAGTCATGCTTCTTGGCACGGCATGGTCAGAGAGAGGATGGCGGCGGGGGTAGCGGTGGATATAGTGGTGGGTAGCATCCCCTGTGAGGTCTTAAAACCTCCTCTTTACCTCAGAAGTGACATCGAGGAAACTCCATGCTCGCTGGACGACCTTCTGGCGGAAGAGATGTTCATCAACGAAGGATCACACCCCCACTTCGGATGGTCAGGTGGAGTCAGAAGACTCTGCTGCCTTTCGACCTCAAGAAACACCATTGTTCTCGATCAACCAGGGACTTCTTCAATGTTTACATCATGCATCGTGGTGCAACCAGCTTCTGATCGTTGCCACAATGTCTGATCCTACTTTGATGCCCTTCCAATATCTTGTACCTGGAATTGTATGCAGCTTTGAGGAGTGAGTGCAACCTCTGAGAGAGAGAGGGACTTCTTTGTGTACTCCTTAATTGTAACACTTAATCTCATTGTATAAGAGAGCGTTTTGTATCACTTTCATATGCCTGGATATAAATAAAAGTGACACTTTTCTTTTTGTCTCTTCTATTGTCTTGAACTCTTTGTCTCTTTTTAGTCAGACGCATAGAAGCAAAGAATCTTTGGCTTATCAAAACTATGATGAAAATTTTAACAAGTCAAATTTTGTGGAGAAAAGATCCTATCTGAGGAACCCCACAATGCTGTCAGAGGGTGATATTAACTTGACAGAGATAAGATAATTTTGGTGGGCCCGCCACTTTATAAAAAGAAAGTGACAGGTTGAATTGGTACCCCCAGGGAAGATGAACTTTTATCAGAGGTTTGGGATTAACTTAATTAAGGTCAGCTGGGGAGTTAATGAAAACACTGTTAATGGTGTAATGTTAACCTAACAATGTTTTTGGGTAGACTTGTTGTTCTGTTGAGGAGAATAACAAGTGAGGCTAGATTCGTGGGGATCTAGGAAAGTTTTTTACCGTTAAAGGTGTGATATTAACTTAACAGGTTGAAAGTTGTCTTGTCAGAAGTGTGATGTTAACTTGACAAGAATGTGAATCAGAGGTGTGATATTAACTTGACTCAGAAGCATTTCAGCTTTCATTTGGGAAAACTGAAAGTGTCACTGTCATAGGTGTAATATTTAACTTGACAATGAGGGTAATGCTAGAGGTGTAATTTTGAACTTGGCATTAGTCATCTCGACTTTGACAAGGAAGTCTGAGGAAAAGTCATGGCCATAAGTGTATTGTTGAACTTGGCGATACCTGGATGCTAGAGGTGTAGTGTTAAACTTAGCATCGTTCATTTCAGCTTCGATATGGAAGTCTGAAGAAAGGTGACTATCAGAGGTATGATGTTAACTTGACAGAAACTCGATGTACTGTTTAGAAGTATAGTGTTAACTTAACAGTAATTTGTCAGAGGTGTGGTATTAACTTGACAGAAATTGATTTGCGATATGAGCAATTTGAGGACCTGTCATTCCATTGATGAGAATTGACAAGTGGAGTTTAAAATGTCAGAGGTATAGTGTTAACTTGACAAGTTTGGATTTGCGATATGAGCAAATTTGAAGACTTGTCATTCTATTGACGAGAATTGGCAAGTGGAATTTGAAGTGCCAGAGGTATAGTGTTAACTTGGCAACGACTATATTTCGTAGACTTACCATTCTGTGGATGAGAATTGGTAAGAGATTTTGGAGGGGAGAGTGGAGTCAAGTCCACTTAGGATTTTTAGCAAACCCTCAGCTATCAACGGATTTGAGGTGCCTTTACCAACTACCGTTTGAGTTGGGCTAGCCATGCTATTCCCCTCAGCATGATGAGTTGTCGAAGATTTATGTTGGGCTTAGAAGCCAACATTTTCCTCTATCCTTAGCCGTTGGAGGCGTCGGATCAAATGGGAACATGTCCCTTAGGATTTTTATCAAATCCTCAGCTGTCAACGGGTTTGATATGCCTTTACCAACTACCGTTTGAGTTGGGCTAGCCATGCTATTCCCCTCAGCATGATGAGTTGTCGAAGACTTATGTTGGGCTTAGAGGCCAACATTTCCTCTATCCTTAGCCGTCGGAGGCGTCGGATGTTTTAATGAAGAAATTCTTCTTGTTTTAATCAGAGGTGTAATTTTGAACTTGATCTGAGGAAGAACACTATCTAAGGATAGTATTTCTTCAAGAATCTACCATTGATCGGCATCATGAGTGTATCGCCATTTGAAGTTATGAGGCGATACGATCCATTTGAGTAGACTGACTCTACTACAAATGGTCCTTCCCATTTGGGCTGGAATTTTCCTTTTGTCTTGTGCGTCATCACCATGGGTCTTCTGACGGCTAAGACAAGGTCGCCTTTCTTGAAAGTTCGCACTTTAACTTTCTTGTTGAAGGCTCTGGTAATTCGAGCTTGGTAAAGCTCGATTTATTGCTGGGCCTGCAGACGTTTGTCATCTAAGGCTTCCAATTCTTGGAGTCGCTGTCGATGCTTCTCCTCTGTTGTCATCTCCGCTGTCAGGGCGACGCGTAGAGATGGAATTTGGATTTCGAGTGGAAGGACGGCTTCACACCCATATACCAAAGAAAATGGCGTAGCTTTAGTTGGGGTTCGCACAGTTGTGCGGTAAGCCCATAAGCATTCACCCAGCTTGTCGTCCCAGTCACGTTGACTTTTCGAGATGAATTTCTTGAGAAGCTTGCCAATGGTCTTGTTAAAAGCTTCTGCGAGGCCGTTAGCGGCGGGGTAGTATGCCGTTGAGGACACACTCTGGATTCTAAACTTGACGCAGAATCTCTGGAAAGCCTGGCTGATGAACAGGGGTCCATTGTCATGGACAATTCGCCGAGGTACCCCAAAACGGTAAATGACGTGATGTTTCACGAATTTGATCACATCAGATGACTTCACCTCCTTCAAAGGAACGGCCTCAGCCCATTTGGAGAAGTAATCGGTTATTGTCAAAATAAACCGATGTCCTTTTGATGACGGCGGGCTAATAGGGCCAACCACATCCATCCCCCACATTTCAAATGGCCAAGTAGAAGCCGTGGAGTGAAGGTAGCCTGGTGCTTGATGGATGAAATCGCCATGTACTTGGCAGGCGTGACATCTTTTGGCATAGGTGATGGCGTCAGCGATCATCTTGGGCCAATAATATCCCAACCTTTGGAGTCGGTATGCAAGTTTTGGGCCAGGTTGATGGGCTCCACACATGCCGTCATGGGCTTCTTTCAATACCTCCTGTGCCTCCTTTTGTGAAAGGCAGCGAAGCAAGATCCCGTCTTGCGATCGACGATACAGTGTTCGTGTAATCGCATTATAGTAGAATTTGGGGGCTTTCCTTCGAATGACAGTCGCTTCTTTGGTATCCTCAGGCAAGATGCCATATAGGACATAATCAATGTAGGGGAATCGCCAGTGTCTAGGCTCTGGACCGGTTGACAACTCCAGCGCTTCTTTGCTTTGAGAATCTCCCTTTGACTCCTGATAGTCCTTGAGAGCAATTCTGGGCAATACAGGTCGTGGCTGTAGACGAATATCTTCTCCATTGCTCCTGCTGGAAGAGCTAAGGAGGCCGCGAGGGATGCCAGTGCATCTGCATGTGCATTTTGCCTGCGCGGTACATGGTCGATGTAGAAGTTTGTAAACTTCCCAGCCATGTGGACGGTTGCATTGTAATAGGGTACTAGGTCTTCATGTCTGACTTCGTACTTTCCGCGAACCTGGCTAACGATGAGTTTGGAGTCGCCGTATGCCTCGAGATTTTTAATGCCAATCTCATCGGCGAGTTGCATCCCATCAAAAGAGCATTGTACTCCGCCACATTGTTGGAACACGGCTCAGTTAATGAGACAGCTCGAGGAATCACATAGTTCTGTGGGGAGACGAGTACTACTCCTACCCTGCTATTAGGTGTCCTTTTGGGCTTGTTTTGGATGCACCGTCAAAGAAGAGTTGCCACACTTGACTTTCGAACGATGTCTGAGTCAAACAGACTTCGGCCACTTCATCTGGGAGATCCTTGTAGAGTTTGGTTGCCCTCGGATCTGGGTGCTCAGCTAGAAAATCCGCCACCGCTTGTCCCTTAATAGCCTTTTGTGGTAAAAAGTGCATCTCATATTGGGATAGCAATATGGCCCATTTTGCCAGCCGGCCGTTCAATGATGAAGGCTTAGTCATAAGTAACCTCAGGGGGTTGACTTTTGATATGACGTTTATAGTTTGGCCTACCAGATAGTGTCGCATTTTCTGAATGGCGAACACTAATGCCAAACATTCCTTCTCGATCAGATTGTACCGATGTTCGGCTCCGATCATCGTTCTACTCAGATAGTAGATCGCTTTTTCTCGTCCTTGATCATCATTCTGGGCTAGTAGAGCTCCCAAAGAATGATCCATTGCTCGAACGTATACCAGGAAAGGTTTTTCGGATATCGGAGCTGCAAGGACTGGTGGTTGGGTGAGGTAGTGCTTGATTTCCTCAAATGCTTGTTGGCAAGCGTCGTCCCAAATGAACGAGACACCCTTCTTCATTAACTTAGCGAAGGGTTGGCATCTTCCGGAGAGGTTTGAGATGAACCTGCGGATGTACGCCAATCGTCCTTGCAATCCCCTGAGTTCCTTGAGATTTCTCGGAGGTTGCATCTCCTGGATAGCGCGAATCTTTTCCGGATCTAAATGAATTCCTGTGGAAGTCACTACAAACCCTAGGAACTTGCCGCTGGCCACCCCCAGGAAGGATTTGGTAGGGTTCATCTTCAACTGATGGGCCCGCATAATGTCGAAGACAACTTTTAGATCAGTGATATGATCACCTTTAGCGCGGCTTTTTACCGCAATGTCATCAACATAGCATTCCACTGTTTTGCGTATCTGCTGCTGGAAAATGGCGTTCATAGCCCTTGTAACTGGAAGGAAAAAGCAGTTTTGTTGTAATTCTTTCATCTGATTCAAGGAAAATTTTACAGTAAAGACTTCTTTCTCTTTGGCTGGTAGAGGGAGTAGCACAGCTCTGTCTACCAAAACTCTCAAAGAGAAGGTAAGCAAAGAGCAGCTTGTACATAGCAAGCTTGACGAAGAGTTGAGCTCTCTCCTGTCTCGGTCTGTCTCTCTGTGTGATCTTCTGATCCTCTTGATGCCAGATGCCTTTCTAATCGCCCTTGTGTCTATCCCCCCTCCCTTCTGATTGCCTCGACCTCATAGCAAATGAGGCTATTTATAGAGGCTCTAGGGGGTGAACGTGCCCCCTAAAAATGCTCCATAATGAGGGGGTAACTTCCCCGCTACATGGGCGGCGACTGGCCCCATAACCAGGGCGGTTATAACGAGGCGCGGGTTTCAACCCACGCGCCTTGATGTTGAGACGCGGGTGTCGAGCCTACGCGCCTTGATGTTGAGACGCGGGTGTCGAGCCCACGCGCCTTGATGTTGAGACGCGGGTGTCGAGCCTACGCGCCTTGATGCTGAGACGCGGGTGTCGAGCCTACGCGCCTTGATGTTAAGACGCGGGTGTCGAGCTCACGCGCCTTGATGCTGAGACGCGGGTGTCGAGCCTACGCGCCTTGATGCTGAGACGCGGGTGTCGAGCCTACGCGCCTTGATGCTGAGACGCGGGTGTCAAGCCTACGCGCCTTGATGTTGAGACGCGGGTGTTGGACCCTCGCGCCTTGGTGCTGAGCCTTCGCGTCTAGAACTTGAAACTCTGCTTTTTAATGGCTTGTCTTTTAGTGATTTTTAGATAGCCTACAATGATCACCTTTAGCGCGGCTTTTACCGCAATGTCATCAGCATAGCATTCCACTGTTTTGCGTATCTGCTGCTGGAAAATGGCGTTCATAGCCCTTTGATATGTTGCCCCCGCATTCTTCAGTCCGAAGGGCATGACGGTATAGCAGTAGACCCCCAGTGGTGTTCTGAAGGAGGTGTGCTTTTCGTCATCAGGATACATCTTGATTTGATTATATCCTGAGAATCCGTCCATGAAGGACATTCGTTCGAATCCACATGTATTGTCAATCATGACATCTGTGATTGGCAGTGGGAATTCGTCCTTGGGACAGGCCTCGTTCAGATCACGAAAATCGATGCAGATTCGGATCTTTCCGTTCTTCTTGGCAACGGGGACGATGTTGGCTACCCAATCGGGATGTTGCTCTTCCCTGATGAAGCCAGAATCTATGAGCTTTCTGACTGAATTGCCTCCATTATTTCTGAACGGAACCGTCGCTGTTGTTGTTTGACGGGCTTTATGTTCGAATTGATGTTGAGGCGGTGCATAGCCACTTGAGGATCAAGTCCAGGCATGTCTTCGTAATTCCAGGCGAAGATGTCTTTATACTCTTGAACAAGAGATATTAGATCCTTTTTCTCCGACGGTGACAGGCCGTCGCTTATGAAGATGGGCTTAGGGTTAGCCTCATCCCCCAGATTGATCTGAACAATCTTGTCTTCTGTGGGTGGCTCTCGCTGTTCAAAGCGGGTATCCCAGAAAGTATTTAAATGTTTGATCCAAGGATCTGTATCGGATTGGATCATTTCTTCATCTCCGTCTTTCAGGTGGCTTGTTGAAACCATGTTCACTGAAAGTTCTTCAAAAATGTTGCCGATGCTGACATCTGACTCCCATGATGACGTGCCTGAAGAGTAATCATGACCTGACGATTCTCGAGAATCAGAGGCTGATGGAGCCGGAGTTGATACATAGCCCAACTCCCTGCGAGTCTGATGATAATAATCGGGTGCTTTTCCTTTCGACACAAAGGATCGAAGTAGCGTTCTCCTTCCTTTGCCGAAGTTCAATCCGAGTCTGCTGGTTAGATCATACCCCATGTTTTTCATCATTCTGAGTGCCTTTGGCTCATAATGACCGAACTGAGGGGATTCCTGCTCGCTTTCTGATTCTTCATGATTTATTGGTTCGGATTCAATTCGTCCGAAAAGAATTGGTCTTTGGCCCTTCCTTCTCGCTGGAACCATGAATATTGATTGTTGCGCATCGCCGACATTTCGACATGTTTTAAAGGACGATTTCACTGGTAAATGCAACGATGTCAAAGCATCCATTGCTGACCAGAGATCGTCATCCACGTCGGTCCTAGTGTCTGACGACACTGAATCAGAAGTAAACACAGAAAAATACGCTAAATCTAATTCTTCATTAATGTACCAACCGCCTACATCATCGACGGAGGTATTATCAACATTGGGCTTATTAATGCCCGTTACAGGAGGATCTAGCTCCCACACACACTCATCTTCCTCCAGCTCGGTGTCGGCTTCATTGCCAGAGTCTGGTTCCTCTGGTTGCGGGACTTCATCTATTTCCACAGATTCCTGATATAGGAGGGAATCTGTGAAATAATTCTCCACTCCCTTGAACGGATGCCTCTCGGCAATCAGCGTTCGCACCTTTCTACTCCCGTCAATGTATTTCATGACTTGGTGGAGAGTAGAGGGAACGATAGAATTGCGATGAATCCAGGGTCTTCCCAGCAGTAGATTGTAGGAGGTGTCAGCATCTATGACGTAGCATGTCACCTCTGACCTTAGGTCTCCAATCTGGCATTTGAGCTTGACCTTCCCCATCGGACGGGTACTATTGGCATTGAACCCATAAATGGTCGTCTGGGTAGGGCTCAAACGGTGAGTAGGAATCCCGAGATGTTGCATGACCCTGCGAGGCATGATGCTCAATGCAGACCCGGGATCTACCTGGATGCGGTTCACCTCAGATGATCCAATATACCCTGCGAAGTAAAGGGGTCGATCATGCTTCCCTTTGACTTGCATGTCTTCTGCCGTGAAGGTAATGCAGGGAATATTTTGGGAGGCGTGGAGGTAATCCTCTACATCTTCCTCCTTCGGTAGCTGGGTCATGAAGACCTCAGCATTAGCCAAAGCTTCTAGTAGAGCTTCTCTGGTCGACTTTGATAATCTGAGAAGCTCATAAAGAGTAATCCGCGCTGGGATATGGCTAACTAAGCCAGGACATCAAAGCGGTAAGGTGTCGTGGATCCTTCCGCTACGTCCTTCGAAAGAACTCGAGAAAACCGAAGTTCTTTCTGTTTCTCCCCGGGTTGCTTCGTGGAGGGCTTGGCTGGCTCTGCAGTGGGTCTTGGAGGAGTTACCGCCACTTCGCCATACTTTTTCAAATATGGCTGCCCCGAACGGGTTTCTGCCACCAGCTGACTGGGTTCTGCGGCCAGAACTATTGTCTCCTCTTCTGAGTCGGTTAGCGGGGGGAATATCAGTTTCCGCTTCTCGAGAAGAGGCACACACCACGTTGCAGGATGAAGCCTTTGCTTTACCTTTGGACTTCCTGCTGGTTATAGTAGTCCATTGCTGGCCATCAATAAGGTCGGGATGAACCCACATGACTTCTCCCTGAGGTGTGGGAACATGTACCAAGCCCTCTTCTGCTGCTGGTGCGGGTCTGTGTTGACCATTCTCAGCTCTCCTCTTGGGATAGGGACTACTCCAGGGGTGTTGGGGGTGTCTCCCATGAAAGGAACACCTAGAGGGGGGTGAATAGGTGTTTGTGCTAATCTAAAACTAAATGCAAAACTAAGTGCGCTAAATGCGAAGCTAATGCAAATTTTGCAAACACACTTAGTACAATCAACAAGTGTAGCCGAATTCCGTGAAGGGCTCGGGACTAACTCCTCTTGATTCCCCTTGAATGGGTTGAGGTGCTATGTGAAGCTCTTGTTGATTAGGTACAAGTGAGGCACACACAAACAACCAAGCATATACAAGATATAGCAATGTGAATTATGCAAGGCACAACACAAGCAAATAGATATGATATGATAATATGAATTATGCTCAACACAAGCAATAAATGATATGAATAAGGTATGATACTTTGCACAAATAAATGAGAGAGAGAGTTGAGAGATATTGGATCAAACGCAAACATACGGATATGTTTCGAGGTTCGAGCCCCTAGCTCTACATCCCCGCCTACATCACCGTGTAGGATTTCTAATCCACTATAGGAGTACCGAACTCCTCTCTCAATCCTTACAAAGCCACCGAGGCTATACAACCACAATCCACCTCTACCGAAGAGGGATAAGGCCCGTAGCCAATACAAAACACAATCACCTCTACCGAAGAGGGATCCAACCACAATACCACTCCGATCAACCTCTACCAAAGAGGGATACAACAAAAGCAAGGAGGGTTTACAACTTAGAGGCTTAACCTCAAACACTTCTCTTTTTCTCTCTTTTCCACAAAACAAATAATCCTAATAGATTAGGATAGAAGATAGCTCAAGTGTGGAAAACTAGGTGTTTGGAAAACAAGCAACAAAGAAAAACACTTGGGAAAATTCTTGCAAAAGATATAGAATGAAAACCAAGACAAATCTCCAAAATATTCTTTTCTTTGATTTTTCAAAAACCTAAAAACAAATAAGATGAATTCTTTTTGGCTCAAAACTCTTTTAAAAACTCTTTTAAAACAATAGAGAAAGTCTGAAATTTTGTCTCTAAAAACCTTGGCTAAAAGCCCAAAGAGATGGGTTTATATAGGCCCATCAGAAAACTAGCCGTTAGAGCTGAGCTGGCAGCTCTGACAGGCAACGGTCGACCGGCTCGGTCGACCGCCAACGGTCAGAAATATGACCGTTGGGCAACTGCGGTCGACCGGCCCGGTCGACCGAAACAAACAGAGAGCACTGTAAGTGTCCCGGTCGACCCGAGCGGCGACCGTCCCAGTGCCTCCAAACGTGCACAGATTTGTGCACGTCGGTGGGGACGGCCCGGTCGACCGACTCACCCAAGTCGACTAGGTCAGGTTGACTAGTCGACTGATTGAAGCCTGGAACAGAAATCTGGGTCAGAAAAACAGTGTAAAATATTTTTCTAAAAATCTTTTAACACTTCTAAAAATCACCAAAAATAGTTTTATCATTTTATATGGAAACACAAACATGTGATAAAAATTTCAAGACATATATCAATCTTATCAATTCATTTTTGAGTCTTGCAAATTTTATCAAAAACAAAACTTGTATTTTTATCAAACTTGATTTTTCAACACATGAATAGGGATATCAAAATAAGTTTGTCTAGCAAGTTAAACCATGTATGTATATCTAGAATACATCTAATATACATAGAAATAAAGTAAACTTGTTTTGATCTACTATTCATAAAAACCAAATCCAAAACATGAAAACGTGTGTGTGGTGCACTTGAGCATATCAACTATACTAAGCTTTACAAATTGGATCTAAACACACTAACTAAACTATGGATACCTAAGTCTTCTTGATGATCTTCATCTTCAAGTAGACTTTCTCAAAACTCCATCCATGGGCTAGGCAATGTGTGATCTTGACGCTTTGCCCTGGAATCATCATGAAAAGCTTCTAAACACCTTGTTGAAGCTAATCACCAACTAATATCTTGGTTAATGATCTGAAACTTAAACAACACAAGATTATTAGTAAACATAATACATGAGTTAATCATCATCAAAACTAGGGTGGAAGGCCTTTGGGCCAACAATCTCCCCCTTTTTGATGATGACAAAACTCATGGAGTTATATATGCATGGATTAAAGTTAAGCTTCAAAGAAGCTCCCCCTTAATTCATGCATAGACAAATAATATAAGATATGGAAATGAAGCACATGAATATGTATGCAAGTATGGAGATAAAACATGCAACAAGCATAAATCAAATTTTTTTTCTCCTATTTGCAATACAAAAACATATATGCATAAATAACAAGAAGACAAATACTTTGCCCCCTTAAGCAATGAAACACATGCATAAACTCAAATACTTCTCCCCCTTTTTGTCAATCATCAACAAAGGGTTCAAAGTAAAATCAAATCAAAAAATTTTTCTCCCCCTTTTTGTCAAACAAAAAGATCAAGAAGAGGTTAAACAATCCAAACAATAAAATGAGGGGTAAAAATCTTTCTCCCCTTTTAAGTCAATCAAAACAATAAAACAATGTTCTCCCCTTTTTGTCTAAAACAAAAAAAGGTCAATAAGGGGTGACTATAAACAACATGATATCAATAGATATATATGTCAATGAAGCATCTTGATATCAATTGAAAATAAATAAAGATCAATAGATGTTATATGCTATATACATTCATGAAGAGGAAGACGCTAAGTTAGCTTCCCTACACATATGCATTACATGAAAGAGGGATGTTAAGCCCTAATTCACATAACACACACTATGTAATGCATAAGTGGAGATGTGAAGCTCCCCCTACACACGTGTACCACATAACGAAGAGATGTTAAGCTCTTCAATACAAGATACACTCATCATGAATCTATATGCATATAGTCAATACAAATCAAAACTTTTGTATTTTTCTTAAAAACAAAATTTTTAGATACCAATTTTAAGCAAAAACACATGAAACATCTTGATATCAATTGAAATTAATCATAATAAATTTTGAATGTCTAAACAAAATTTGATACCAATTGTAAATAATTTCATATTAAACATATGATACCAATATGAAATTTTCAATCATAAAGTAAGGGAGTGGGAAACAAATACCAATTGAAGAATCACCAATTGAAAGACAAAATTGAATTTTCTCCCCCTTTATGAAATACCAACTAAAAAGATGCATGGGCTTGATACCAATTAAAAGTAATCAATTGAAAACAAAATTGAAGCTCAAGCACTAGCATAAACAAGATTTTGTGAAAAATTTATGTCTAAGCACAAATAAAACAAGTATATGTGTTGAAATAGAATGAGTACCAATCACCAATAGATGATACCAATTGAAAATATACATACACAATAAACATATGAGTATACACAAAGATCAAATGATACCAATTGAAAGAGTTCAATGATACCAATTGACATAACAATAAAAGCATGGTATAACTCATATAATCTACCACCCAATCAAGGTTCAAGTTTTAAATGATTTTCATTTAAAGCATACATGACCATGATCTCCCATCCAACCTCCCATGGATGGTAGGGGTTTTCAAAATAGATTTGAAAATGTAGTTTGTTTGAAAATCACTACCAAATTGAAGAATACGAACTAGTCAAAATGAAAACTTGTTATGTTAACTAGTACGAAATCCTTCAAGTAAGAATAAACTAAAAATAATTTTCATAAAACATGAAATCCACATGATAATCAACACTCTAATTCAATTAGGCATAAATATGACTCATGAAAACAAAACATGAGCAAGCAATAAAAGTGAGTGTACAAATAAAGTGTGAATATCATAATTATGAAAAATTTCATTAAGCTCAATTATTCCTTAAACATGAAAACATCCAAAATATGAAAATCATTAAACTTATTTAATCTTCAAGGTATATGTATGTCTAATACAAACTAAAGTAGACATACATATCCAAAAACACAACGAGTCCACAAAAATATATGCATTAAGACACGGGCTCAAAAAGGATAAACATGTATATCTAATAGTTGGACAAGATAGACATATACATGAAGTTAAACAATTAAACACAAAATCAAGAAAAGCTAAATCTTCACCAAAACACATTTCATTTCAAGGTATATGTATGAATTGTCAACACAATAAGTATACATACATATCCCTAAACACAATTGAGTCCATATATAGATTTGCATGAAAGGCAAATGACTCAAGGGGTATACATGTATATCTTAAAGTTTGGCAAAATACACATATACATGAATTGAAAACTTATACACATAAAACAAATCAAAAATGGAATAACAATTTGAAATGTATGAATCATCAAAACTAGACTATACTAGCACATCTAATGGTTCAAATAAGCAATCAAGCCCAACTATAATAATATATTTGTCGCCATTCTATATGAACAAGTATATAACTAGTCTTAATGAAAACTAACATCTAAACAAGTAATCTTAACATGAAGCATCAAAAATAAGATAAAAATCATCATGATAAAACTAAGACATGATTACTATATAAATTCACATGTATTAGATTCATGATGTACATTATAGCTTAAACAAAAGTGAGAACACTAAGTATGGTTCATGCAAGCATGTGTGTCTCAAATACTATACATGTATATCAAGGATCTAATAAATGTGATATTTAAACACTAATCCATAGACAATGAAAACATGCTATAAAACATCAATATGAAAGCATGTAAACAATAATAAGGAGTTAAGAATTGTTACCAAAACCTAGAAGGCAACTCTCCTTGTCTCCAAAACATGGTGGTCATCTCCACCAAATCTTCCCTTGAAAGTGATGCATCCAATTGATTTCCTTTTAAGTCCGGAACGCATCCACTCCAAGGTGTCATCACTCTCACGTCATGTGAGAGCCACACCTACATCAAAAATAATAGGAGGGTGTGGTCTTTGGTACCACATCTTGTTGGGTCCATGGGGGTTAGTCCCTTCTCTAACCCAAACAAACTTCTTTGCTAAATTAGAAGTATGTAATCTATCATAACAAAATTTAGCAAGATGGCCTTTTCGGCCACAATGTGTACATGTGTACACATGAGCATACATGTGTGATGGGTGTCCGTGTGGAGCATGTGTATGCGTGGAGGGTGTGCATGCATAAAAGATGGAAACTTGTTTCTTTCGAACCAAGGATTCCAAGCGTGTATGGTTCTTAGCACATTGGCTCATAGTGGAGCCCAAACAATCATTTTCTTCTTCAACATGTTTATATCATTTTTAATCATAGAAGAAGTGGAGCATGCAAGGGTGATCTAGGTGAAACTACCCTAGCATGGCAAACATGTCATCAATCTAATTTTCAAAACTTCATTTTTCTTAAACAAACATCTAAATCACTTGAAATGAAATTATTATTTTTTCAAAGCAACATTCTCTTTTAAAACAAAATCAATTTTTGAAGATAAGTTTCATTTTTCTTCAAAATAGCATGGCAATCATTTTTAGATTTAAAAAATCATTTTCTTTTAGTGCAAGGTCTAATTTAGATCTTAATGAATCCTTTCATTATAGACCTCAACCTTCTCTTGCAAAACACAATCAAGTCTAGAATGCAAACTTTTATTTTCTTTTTCAATTTTTAGACTTTTCTTTTTCAACAAATTATATTTTCTATTAGTTTTTCACACACAATAGAAAGTCTTCATTCAAAGCATGGGCATCAATATGATCATTTGAAGAACTAGCATCATCATCACTATCTAATGGAGTTTCCGAGTGTACCTCAAGGGAGTCATTCCCTTGGACCATGAAGCATGTGAATTGGATTCTCCACTAGATTCCACTTCTGTTTGTTGGATGGCAATAGAAGCTCGGAGGAGGTGGTGGTTGTCATGTCTGTTTTTGTTCCACACTACAAAAGCGGAATCAAAGTTAGAAACACACATAAGATAATCTTTAGGTAATGTGCTTCTAATGGCCTCAAGGCTTGTGCATTGGCCCCTATATGATTGCTATCACTAAGGAAGGATTTCTTGGTAATGGCAAGATAAACTTTATGACCTAGGGTTTTAAAAAAATGGTCATCCTAATATCCAAAAATGAATGTTGGAAGGGTCAAACATAGGTGGGGTCATGAGGGTCATGGTAAACTATATGTGTGCAAAGCAAGCAAAGCAAACAATAGATTAGCAAGCAAATGGATCTCACTCCTAGGATGTTAAGCCTAAGTATCAGGAGCACTAGCTCTGATACCAATTGAAAGGAATACTTAGAGGGGGGGTGAATAGGTGTTTGTGCTAATCTAAAACTAAATGCAAAATTAAGTGCGCTAAATGCGGAAGCTATGCAAATTTTGCAAACACACTTAGTACAATCAACAAGTGTAGCCGAATCTCCGTTGAAAGGCTTTGGACTAACTCCTCTTGATTCCCCTTGAATGGGTTGAGG
>JAVJIF010027412.1:0-65141 GCA_038442645.1 Agave tequilana
CCTAGCAAAAATCATCTCTACAACTGAGTTTTCTCACTACACTTCTTAGAGCCAAAAATCCCTTACTCATTCTATAAGGAAGTTGTAAAAGAGTGAGACATTGTAAAGAGTTTAGTGATCTTGTTGTGATCACTTTAGTTGCTTGTTCCTCTTCTTGTTCTTGTGGAGACACCTCTTCGGTAGAGGTCATTGTAATTGGTGGAGCTCGGTGCTCGGGTCTTCGGTAGACCGTTGTAAGCGTCCTCGGTGGATAGTGGAAACCCTTCACGGAGGTGAAGGCGGGGAGTAGAGCGGTGGCTCGAACCTCAAAACAAACATCTTGTGTTTGCGATTGCCTTGTGTCCATTTTACTTTAAATTTCTCTTGCACTCTATTGCTTTCAATTACTTGCTTGAGATCTAGTTTATTTCCTTGTGTTATTGCTTGTGATACTTGTGATATATCTTGTGTGCATTTCATCATTGCATTTTATTCATACTTTGTTCGATCAATTCTCATACAACAAGGTTGCATTGCGCACCTCTAACCCATTAAAGGGGAATTGGGAGGAAGGAGTTCAGAACCTCTCACGGGGTATTCGGCTCGTAGTCTTGTTTTGAGAGATCGTTGCATCATTCATCCATCTTAGTTTTAAAAAGATTGTTAGATTAGCAATTACACCTATTCACCCCCCTCTAGGTGTTTTTCAATTGGTATCAGAGCTAGGACTCTAGGCTTGGCTTAACAACCTTAGAGAGATCCTAATATTGCTAATCATTTCATTCATTCTCACTTAGTAAAAATGGCCGATGGAATTAAAACCCCTCCTAAGTTTGATGGACTTAACTTTCCCATATGGAAGGTTAAGATGACCGTTTTCTTGCAATCTCTAGGAAGTCGAGTTGCAAAGGCCGTGACCAAACCCTTTAGTGCACCCCCCGGTGATGAATCTACTTGGTCCGAAATTGAGACTAAGGAATTGATGCCAATGCTAGGGCTCACTATGCACTACTTCAAGCCCTCAATGATGATGACATAGCTAGAGTTATTCATTGCAAGTCCGCATATGAAATTTGGACACATTTGCTAGTTACACATGAAGGGACTTCACAAGTGAAGAGGGCTAAGATAGACCTTCTTCGATCCCAATATGAAAACTTTTGCATGCAAGAAAATGAAACCATAGATGATATGGTTACAAAATTTACTAAGATTACTAATGGACTTTCTTCTCTAGGTGATGGCATTGATAATGATCAAAGAGTTAGAAAGATCATCCGGGCTCTTCCTCCTTCATGGGAAGTAAAAGCAACAACCTTGAAGGAACTCAATGACAAGGAGGGGATGGAGCTAATAGGTCTCATTGGTAACCTCAAAAACCATGAGATGGAAAGAAAGGCAAGGGAAGATATGGCTCCTTCCAAGAAAAAGACTATAGCCTTCAAAAGTCAATCCACACACTCCGACAAAGATGATGAAGAAGAAGATGACAAAGAGCTCTCACTTCTTGTGAAGAACGTCCGGAGGATCTATAACAAGGCTAAATTCCAAGGAAGAAGGAGATGGCAAGGAGGCAAAGAAGAAAGAAAGATTATTGTTTCAATTGCCAAAGGCCGGGACACATAGTGGCGGAATGTCCGGATAAAGTGAAGCCCTCCACCTCAAAGAAGCCTTACAAGAAGAAGGCAATGAAAGCTACATGGGATTCCGAGAGCGAATCCGAGGAGGAAATCGACACCGCCAACATGTGCTTCATGGCTAATGAAAGCACAAGTAAGGTAACCCCTTCTACTTCTCTTAATGATGAACTTTCCATGGATGAACTAGGAGAAGCTTTTGTAGAATTATCACATAATTATGATTTCCTAAAGAAAAAGTATTTAAAAATGAAAAAGGAAAATGAATCTCTTAATCATCAAGTTTTTACTCTTTCTAAAGAAAAAGATGAATTACTTTCCACTCTTGTTTCCACCCAAAAAGATTTTGACATATATAAGATTTCTTGTAAAGGCAAGTCCCCACAAATTGATTCTAATGAGATTACCATGCTTAAAGAAAGAATAGACTCATTAGGAATTGTTTTGAAAAATTGTGAGTTTGATAAGAAGAAGATAGAGGCTATGTTTCCTAAGAAACAAGCCCCTAAGAAAAATATTACCATGCTCATGCTCATGTCATACCACACAACCTTTACATCATGGAAAACCCCAAAACATGCTCACACTTCACATACACATCATACATTCATGTATGGAAGAGTGTTCTCATGTCACATTGTGGGCGGAAAGGGCACTTAGCTAATTTTTGCTATGATAGACTAAGTGCATCTTGTCATAATGTTTGGGTTCGAAGAACTAACTTTCAAGGACCTAAGAAAATTTGGGTACCAAAGTCAACAATTTTGTTAAATGATGTAGGTACTTTCCAAGGCCCAACGACGTAGAGGATTGTGGTATCTTGATAGTGGTTGCTCAAGGCACATGACTTGGGACATCAACAACTTTGCAACCCTATCAAGATACCATGAAGGTGGCACCGTCACCTTCGGAGATGATGCCAAGGGTAAAATCATCGGTATTGGTAATGTAAAACTCGGCACATCCCCTTTAATTGAGAATGTAGTTTTAGTTGATGGACTCAAGCATAACCTCTTGAGTGTTAGTCAACTTTGTGATAAAGGCTTTGATGTTGTTTTCGATAATGTAGTTTGTAAAGTAATTGATAGAATATCTAATACTTGTGTGTTTTTCGGTTTTCGTGAAAGTAATGTTTATATGATAGATATGTCTAATATGTCTTGTAATGTTACTTGTTTAAAAGCCCTCGATGACGACTCTTGGTTGTGGCATAGAAGATTAGGCCATATTTCATTTGACCATATATCTAGATTAAATACAAAGAAAATGGTGAAAGGTATTCCTTGTTTGAATTTGAAAAGGACCGAGTTTGTGACGCATGTCAATTTGGGAAACAAACTAAGTCTTCTTTCAAGTCAATTAAGGATATCATGACATCACGTCCTTTGGAGTTAATCCACATGGATTTATTTGGCCCTACTCAAACCAAAAGTCTAAGTGGGAATAGATTTGCATTTGTTTTGGTTGATGACTTTTCACGATTTACTTGGGTTTTCTTTCTTGAACACAAAAATCAAGCATTTTCATATTTCCAATCTTTTAAGAAAAGAGTTGAAAAAGAAAAGGATGTTTCAATTTTAAGGATAAGAAGTGATAGAGGAGGTGAGTTCATTAACCTACCCTTTACCACTTTTATGAAGAACATGGAATTAAGCATGAACTTTCTTGTCCTAGAACTCCACAACAAAATGGAGTAGTTGAACGGAAAAATCGAACTTTACAAGAGATGGCTAGGACAATGCTAAGTGAATATGGTCTACACATTATTTGTGGGGCGAGGCCGTTAATACATCATGCTAATATCAAATCATGTTTCTTGTGTGTAAAAATACTTCAAAAACTTCTTTTGAAATGTACTTTTCTAGAAAACCAAATGTTTCATATTTCAAGTTTTTGGATGCAAATGCTTTGTTTTAAATACAAAAGATAATTTAGGAAAAATTTGATGCTAGATCTTATGAGGCAATTTTTGTAGGTTATTCTAATACAAGTAAAGCTTATAGAATCTTCAATAGATCATCTTTGACTATTGAGGAATCTATACATGTTAAGTTTGAAGAATCTAACTTGTTTGTTAAGAATGTTGTAGAAATAGATGCATTGGATGAAGGCTTGGAGAAAGTGACCTTGGAGGATACACCTACTATGGGAGACAAGCCAAAGGATGATGAAGGAAGTGAAGCTAAAGTAGAAGAGGCTCAAGGACATGAAATTCAACCAATTGACGTGGAGCCTACTCAACAACTTTCAAAGGGTTGGAGATACAATCCTCATCATCCCAAGGACCTCGTCATAGGTGAAGTATCTAAAGGGGTAACCACTCGCTCTAAACTTCATGATTATTGTGGTCATTATGCATTCATTCTCATGTTGAACCCAAGAACGTCCTCGAAGCCGAGGCCGATTCATATTGGTTGCTAGCCATGCAAGAGGAACTCAATCAATTTGAGCGCAACCAAGTTTGGCACCTTGTTCCTAGGCCCCACGATAGACCAACAATTGGTACTAAGTGGATCTTTAAGAACAAGTTGGATGAATCGAGTAACGTTGTTAGGAATAAAGCTAGGTTAGTTGCCCAAGGTTACACTCAAATCGAAGGAATCGGTTTTGAAGAAACCTTTGCACCCGTAGCACGGCTTGAAGCCATACGGATGACACTAGCATATGCCTCATATAAAGATTTTAAATTGTTTCAAATGGATGTTAAAAGTGCTTTTCTAAATGGTTTTATTGAAGAGAAGGTGTATGTTGAACAACCCCCCGGGTTTGTTGATCCTACACATCCGGATTTTGTGTTTAAATTAGATAAAGCTCTTTATGGTTTAAAACAAGCCCCTAGGGCTTGGTATGAAAGACTTTCCTCATTTTTAATTTCAAATGGTTTTAAGAAAGGAAAAATTGACACAACTTTGTTTACAAAACATGTAGAAAAAGATATTCTTATTGTGCAAATTTATGTTGATGACATTATTTTTGGTTCTACTAATGAATCACTTTGCCAAGCTTTTGAATCATGCATGAAGGAAGAATTTGAAATGTCTATGATGGGGGAACTCAACTATTTCCTTGGACTCCAAATCAAGCAAAGGAAGGATGGGATCTTCATCAATCAAGCCAAGTACATAAAGGAATTAATCAAAAGGTTCGGGCTTGAAGGATCTAAAGTAAGCAAAACTCCCATGGCAACAACTACCAAGCTTGACAAGGATGAACAAGGTAAAAGTGTAGACATTAAGCTTTATCGTAGCATGATTGGTAGTTTATTGTATTTGACGGCTAGTAGGCCAGATATTATGTTTTTCGTTTGTCTTTGTGCACGTTTTCAATCTTGTCCTAAAGAGTCTCATATAATTGCGGTTAAACGCATAATTAGATACCTTAAGGGCACTATTGAAATGGGTTTGTGGTATCCGAAAACCGGCCAATTTTCAATGACGAGTTTTTCGGATGCCGACTATGCGGGTTGTAGGGTAGATAGGAAGAGCACAAGTGGAACATGTCAATTCCTAGGTAATTGTCTTGTATATTGGTCTTCCAAAAAGCAAAATTCGGTAGCCCTTTCAACTGCCGAGGCGGAGTATGTTGCAGCCAGAGCTTGTTGTGCACAAGTTCTATGGATGAAACATACTCTCCTCGACTATGATTTACACTTTGATCATGTTAAAATATTTTGTGATAATACTATTACTATTCACATGACAAAGAATGCAAATCAACATAGTAAAACCAAACACATTGACATTAGGTATCACTTTCTTAGAGATCATTATGAGAAAGGTGATATTGATATTGATTATGTTTCTACCGATTTTCAACTCGCCGATATTTTTACTAAACCTTTAGACTACGCTAGATTCTCTTTTATTTGTGGTGAGTTGAATGTTTGCATTATGGATTCTTAAAGATAAATCTTTTGTTTTGTTGGTATTGTTTAACCCTTTTGATGTATGACAAAAAGGGGGAGAAAAAGTATAAGTTTGTTTGTTGTTTATTGCTTATTTAAGTTTTTGACAAAACTATTGTGTTTTCAATGCTTCATGTATCTTACTCATTGTCATGCTTTATACATAGCATTATTTGAGGGGGAGCTTTCCAAGCTCTTCTTGTATCTTTGTTTAAATAACTTATATGTTTTGTCATCATCAAAAAGGGGGAGATTGTTGGCCCAAGGTTACAATCACCCGTTTTTAGTGTGTTTTGATGATTACAAAACATATTAGTTATTTGTACTAATATTGTTTATTGGTTAAGTGTGTTTCAGGGTTCTAACTCAACTAGAAGGTTTATTCCCTATAAGCAAGTGTTTTGGACTCAAGTCAACTCAAATTGGGCTCAAGAATCAAGTGTTGAAGACCTTATGGTGAAAAGCCCTCTTGAAGCACTTGTAGTACTTAGAACCAATGTAAGAATTAGATTGTTAAAGGTTGAGTTTTTGGAAATTGGCTCTAGGATACACACACATGTTTTTGTACACAAGTTTTTATAGTTAGAGTTTTTGTTTTTGAAGTTTTTCTCATGACTTGACAAATATACATGACTCCAAGTTTTACAAAGACATATATCTTGTTTAGATCATGAATACATACTCTTTCCAGATTATTACTTACCTTTCCCTACTTCAAAACATTTTTTACAAATTTTCCAAGTTCAAAATCCTGCTGATTTTCCTGTTTCAGGCTGACCGGCCGACTGGCACGGTCGACCGGCGCCAGTGCCAGGACGTGCACGTTTGTGCACGTCTGTCGGTCGACCGCCCGGGTCGACCGACTGAAAGCAGTTGCTCTCGGGTTTTCTGGGTCGACCGCTGATTTAGACGGGAAAGGTGTCGTATTATGGAGTATAAATGAGCACAAATATATGTATTCAATTAAGGAGATAAGGTTTAGAAACAACCTCAAGTGCTTAGATCACTCCACAAATGTATGAAAGATGATTAATATACCCTTTCCTATCTCCGCTATAGCATAGGGCTATACCGAGTCGATTCTCAGGGAGAGCTAGCGATGGAAGCGTTACGGTTCGTAGTGAAGCAAGAAAACGAAGATTCTTCTTTGCTTAAAAGAATAAAATAATCATGGAAAAGAAATGAAAGAATAGATGGATATGTTCATGATGGAAAAGTGGAAAGAAATCAAAGAAGATTGGATTTGGACTAACAACTAAAAAGAAAAGAAAACTTTCGAAAACTTGAATAGAAGAAAGCCATGACTAGCTAACCTTACTACCTTGCCAAAACTTACTAAACTCCGTGATAGTGAATGCGTGCCTCATGTTGATTCATCGGCATGGATTTATCTTGCGTGTTGATCTAATTACTTTCTCACTTGAATGACGGGGGGTTTAACCCATCAGAGAAGAGAAGACCATCCAACTTGCAAGATTAAAGATAGCAATCACCCATGAGTTAGTAGTTAGAAAGGTTAGTGGTTAGCTAGTACATGTAGAAAAGTTAGCTACAAGCCATTATAAAAGAAAAGCAAAGCATGAATTAAATTGCAAGAAAGTAAAGCAAGAAATAAAGAAAGCAAGTAAACTAGAAAATGCAAGAGTAGAGAGAAGAGAATGGATGAATCCTTGCTTCACAAGTTGTCACTCCTTGATGTACACAAGCTTTCTCTCTCTTACAAACTCTCTCTTTATAAAATTTCTAGGGAAGAAGAAGAGGGTCTAAAGAACTAAAACCTAAAGAAAAACCTACAAAAATTACAAGCATCTACTAATTTCTCCTCTCTTCTCCATTCAGTCTTTGCTCGCAGGTCCAGGTGCAGTATTTATAGGGCTCAGAGAGAAGCTTCGAGATCCAGGTTGTTGGCGCAAAATCTGGGATCCAACCAACTTACAACTGCCGCGGATCCACATCCTTTTGCGGCAAAACAGAATCTGTTGGGCAACAGATTTTTGGTACAGGTTGGTTACGAGGTTGTTATCCACGTGGCCTTCTAGAATCTTGAGTTGGCGCGCGGATCTCTCTTAATTCTATATTCAAATTTGGGCTCTTTTGGGCTTTTTGAATTAATCTCTTTAATTATTGCTAATTAAAGAGATTTTGGGCATTTTCTCTTTTTAGTTGTGGACCTACAAAAATATAGAGAAGATGAGTAAAAATCATATTTTTATTTGCAAAAATGCATGGGAATAATGTGGTAAAATATGCAAAATTGGATAACAATCACAGCCCCACACTTATTCTTTTGCTCGTCCCGAGCAAAATAAAGAAAAGAAAAGAAAAACTATACTACCAATTTTATTACACCACTTTCGCAGGTGACGCGATTGCACTGAGCATGTGCAACAAGCCGTTAAACCTCTAGGTTACCCTAGATGAGGAGTGTTGTCTCCTGAGGGTTTTCAGCGGATTACACCCACAAAATCCATAAAGAAAGAAGACAAATGTTAGTGTTTTGAAAATGCATTTTGAAAGAGAGACATGTTTTCGAACTATTTTTGCAAAAATATAAGTGATCTTAGGTCATAAGTCCACCTATAATCATTCTTTCTTAAACTTAGTCTCTATGCAAGATCTTGTCTTCAATTAAGGTAAGAATTCAAAATTGGATTGAATATTTATCTTTCATAAAACCTAGATAATATACACATTGTGCTCAGTGAAAATTTCTGGGATTTCAACTCCAACCATCAAGCCATTTATTTATATATATATATAATATATATATATATTTTTCTGTTTTTTTTTTTTTTTTTCTTCCCTTAGTTTAGGCTTTCTAGTTTACCCTTGTAGCGAGCCTTTAACCGATGACTCCCAAACCAGACGGTCTTAGGGCACCAGATGAGAAAACATCCCTCGGGTTTAAGGTCTCGAGTAAAAAAGGCCACAAAACTAAAGGAGATTATTTATTTCCTTTACCACCGTTAGGCGTGAATAATCATGCTTCTTGAGGTACATTTATCCAGCTTAATAGGTGATGTTTTATTTATATCTTTATTTTTCTTTTTTTTTCCTTTTATTTTTATGGCATTTTGGTCTTTGTTTCCATCCCAAGAAATGTGTAAGTGTGAAGTGCATACTTATCTAAGGCAAAAAATTCAAGATAAAAATATCTCACCAATTTTACTTACTTAGCCTATAATCTCAAACAAGATCTATTATTTCAACTAGGTTTAAGATGTCATAATTAAGGCTTTCTTAATTTCTAAGATACATCTTAATTTTCTTTAAAATAGGTCAAAACTTTGTCTCTTATTTCAAAAAGTTTTTTTTTTTTTTTTTTATTTATTTTATTTTTTTATATATTTTTTTTATTTCTAAAAGAAGTATAAAAGAAAGAAAATCTAAAAACTCTATGTTAGTAAACCCTCCCCCACACTTATTTCATGCATTGTCCTCAATGCATCATGATATATGTATGCATGAAACAAAATGGAGAGGGAAAGAAAAATCACCTCAAGGTGGTGGTTCCGGTGGTGGTCTGATTGGTCCACGAAACATGACCCAATCATCTTTGCTTTGGGTTTGGAGGAACCCACCAGAAATATCATGAATATGACCCACTAAAAAGATGAATCCATTAAGAATCTTTATTAAGTACATGACCCCATCTAATTTCCATTTTCCATAATTGATTTCGGAGTCAAATTTGTTAACTACCTTGTCCCAGAATGGTGTATGAAATGATAGAATGGTTGACTTGGACTCAGGAAGGAATACTGACTCAGGATTGTGACTTAAGTCAAGTGATGGTTCAGGAGTCGAAATGATTTCAGGAATTAGGTCCAAGTCAAGAAAATGAAGCTCAAGTCCACAATCATTTTCCAATGGGAAGTGACCTAATATGGGTGATATCTCTTTACTTCCAAGATTAAGGAATTCAAGCTCATCGCCATACAATTCTTCAAAACTAAGGTCAGCATCTTCTGTCAGAATTGTACAATCAGTTTCAGAAGTAAAGAGATTGAGAAAATCAAGGTCACATTTCTCATTGAGTTCAATTCCACAAAATGGAGAACTTGTCAATTTGTCAATAGGATCATCAAAAGTGTATAATTGGTCAAGTTCAATGTGATCCTCAAAGATGGGTGATTCAACTTCATTATGAATTGGGACAGGATCCAATGTCGACTCCGGGAAAATATTGAAGTCAGGTAAAGTTACCGGAGTCATTATTTAATCAGGAAAAAGAATTGAATCACTAAGTTGGGGTTCAAGATCACATTCCTCATGTAATTCAATTTCACAAAAATGTGAACTTGCCAATTTATCAATGGGACTTTCAAAAGTATGGAATTGGTCAAGTTCAGTATGATCATCATAAAATGTTGGTGATTCAATTTCACAATGAATTGGCACTGGATCCAATACTGACTCAGGAAATGAAGTGAAATCATGTGAAGACACTGGAGTCATAATTGAATCAGGAAGGAAAATTGAATCATCAAGTGGAAGTTCAGGATCATATTCATGTTCAAGTTCAATTTCAGGAAAAGGAAAACTTGCCAAAATGTCAACGGGTTTTGAAGTTTGGACAAGTTCAGGTGGTTGTGCTGAAATAGAATCATGATTTTCAAAACTACATGACTCATCTTCTTTAACAGAGTGGCTAGTGACACTAGATCTGGCCAAACGGTGAGAACGTAAAGATTCGACCATCATATCTATGTCACGATTTCTAGCATTTTGAGCATGAGTCATGTCTTCAAGCATCTTTCCATAATTGATGAATTCATTATTTTGATGAAAAGATGAAGTGTTGTCTTGGAATTGATAGTGAAATTGTGAGTCCATCAGATTTTGTGATTTGTGTTTGGACTCACGCATACTCATTTCCAAAATTGATGGTGTTCTATTTTGGATTGGTGGAAATGAGTCTGTTTCTTGAAAATATTGTGGACTGGGTGGATATGGTGGACAAGGAATTTGAAAATTTGACTCGGGGTACGTGAATCCCCAATGACTCGGTAAAGAGTTGAAATTATTATGGAAATTATTAGATGGGGGTATGGGTCATATTGATTCGGATAAGGCCAACCCGGCGTATGTAGTTGGTGCATATTGTAAAACACCGGGTTGGAATTATCCGAATATGAAGTCGGTGTGAAATATGGATTCATGTTCGGATGGAAAGAATTATTATTGTTGAATGCCATATCACAAACAATCACAAACAAAAAAAGAAAAATCAAACAACAAACAAAAAAGAAGAGAAAAAAATCAAAACCAAGCCAAAAGAAGGGTTGACCTAGACCTAGACGACTCCTAACTGATTAGATCGTCCACAGGAGGTTTAGTGTAGACTTTGACCACAGGCTAATCAGCCAGGTAAGGTCAAGGTTGTTGGGAGGTTTTCCGTCAAAGACATTCCTTAATTAAGTAACCAGCAACCTTCGGGCTTTCGGCCCTCAATCCCTTTCCTAGACACTGATTTTACAAGAGTCAATTTCCAACACTTTCCCCCTTAGGATAATCTCCTAAGTGAGTCCGAGATGTCCCTAGGGCCAACGTCTATTTTTTTATTAAATTAGGCTTGGGTTAGTGAGTGCTTGGGAAAATAATTTTCGGGCTAAGGAAAGGGTAATGAAATCCCCACCTTATCTTATTTATGGGTTTTGCCCTTAAAATCGTTTTTGTGCAAGTGTACAAAATATATAACTAGGATACACTCAAAGCATGAAAATCAAGCAAGAGATGATTCCTAGTCTACATGCAATGCAAAACGTACCTTGCCTCCAGCACTCTTCAACAGTAAAAGTAAATGAATTAAAAAGACACGTGCCTAATGATGCAAATGTCTAAACAATTTTTAACTTTTCAACCAATTTTTTACTGTTTATTAAATTAGCAGGTATATGGTGAAGCAGACAAGAATTTAAGTGTTGCAGAAGCTGTATTTTGCAGAGCAAGAGACCCTGCAGAAAAATGGTTAGAAGTCAACTCCTCCTTGCCGCAGATCTGCGGCTTTTGCCGCGATTCTGCGGCAATTCAGAGGGATCCTGGTCTCTGCTTTCGAGAGCAGAGGCCCAGGTCCACTTATATGTTTCTGCAATCCAAATTTTCCTGTTTCTTCAACCTGTAACCTGCAACATAGAAGAAGATTCGTTTAGTTCTTCACTTTAAAGAAAATCCGTTGCTCTCCCCGGCAACGGCGCCATTTGATTTAGACGGGAAAGGTGTCGTATTATGGAGTATAAATGAGCACAAATATATGTATTCAATTAAGGAGATAAGGTTTAGAAACAACCTCAAGTGCTTAGATCACTCCACAAATGTATGAAAGATGATTAATATACCCTTTCCTATCTCCGCTATAGCATAGGGCTATACCGAGTCGATTCTCAGGGAGAGCTAGCGATGGAAGCGTTACGGTTCGTAGTGAAGCAAGAAAACGAAGATTCTTCTTTGCTTAAAAGAATAAAATAATCATGGAAAAAGAAATGAAAGAATAGATGGATATGTTCATGATGGAAAAGTGGAAAGAAATCAAAGAAGATTGGATTTGAACTAACAACTAAAAAGAAAAGAAAACTTTCGAAAACTTGAATGGAAGAAAGCCATGACTAGCTAACCTTACTACCTTGCCAAAACTTACTAAACTCCGTGATAGTGAATGCGTGCCTCATGTTGATAGCTAACCTTACTACCTTGCCAAAACTTACTAAACTCCGTGATAGTGAATGCGTGCCTCATGTTGATTCATCGGCATGGATTTGTCTTGCGTGTTGATCTAATTACTTTCTCACTTGAATGACAGGGGGTTTAACCCATCGGAGAAGAGAAGACCATCCAACTTGCAAGATTAAAGATAGCAATCACCCATGAGTTAGTAGTTAGCAAGGTTAGTGGTTAGCTAGTACATGTAGAAAAGTTAGCTACAAGCCATTATAAAAGAAAAGCAAAGCATGAATTAAATTGCAAGAAAGTAAAGCAAGAAATAAAGAAAGCAAGTAAACTAGAAAATGCAAGAGTAGAGAGAAGAGAATGGATGAATCCTTGCTTCACAAGTTGTCACTCCTTGATGTACACAAGCTTTCTCTCTCTTACAAACTCTCTCTTTACAAAATTTCTAGGGAAGAAGAAGAGGGTCTAAAGAACTAAAACCTAGAGAAAAACCTACAAAAATTACAAGCATCTACTAATTTCTCCTCTCTTCTCCATTCAGTCTTTGCTCGCAGGTCCAGGTGCAGTATTTATAGGGCTCAGAGAGAAGCTTCGAGATCCAGGTTGTTGGCGCAAAATCTGGGATCCAACCAACTTACAACTGCCGCGGATCCACATCCTTTTGCGGCAAAACAGAATCTGTTGGGCAACAGATTTCTGGTACAGGTTGGTTACGAGGTTGTTATCCACGTGGCCTTCTAGAATCTTGAGTTGGCGTGTGGATCTCTCTTAATTCTGGATTCAAATTTGGGCTCTTTTGGGCTTTTTGAATTAATCTCTTTAATCATTGCTAATTAAAGAGATTTTGGGCTTTTTCTCTTTTTAGTTATGGATCTACAAAAATATAGAGAAGATGAGTAAAAATCATATTTTTATTTGCAAAAATGCATGGGAATAATGTGGTAAAATATGCAAAATTGGATAACAATCAACCGCCCGCAGAACACTTCATTTTGTCTTTTAGGACGGTCGACCCGACCGGTCGACCCGAGCCCAACGGCTCTTTGCCAGCTGAGCTTGCGGTCGACCGGCCCGGTCGACCGCCAGGCCTGCAACAGCCCAACGGCTCTTTCCTCTTTTGTGCAATTCTGAAATCTGTTTTTTGATCTGTTTTTGCAGACCTTTTTTCTGAGGTTTTGGAAAACTTTTTCAGAGCAAATAAACTTAAAATAAATTAGTTTTAACCCTTTTTCTCTCCCTATAAATAGAGGAGAAGAGTCTCTTGCAAAATACCAAGAAAAATACCAAAGTTTTAAAAGAGAAGAAAAGTTTTTAAGCTCTCCATTTTCCATTCTTTCTTGAGCTAGATTTCAGTTGTGTTCCCTAGCAAAAATCATCTCTACAACTGAGTTTTCTCACTACACTTCTTAGAGCCAAAAATTCCTTACTCATTCTATAAGGAAGTTGTAAAAGAGTGAGACATTGTAAAGAGTTTAGTGATCTTGTTGTGATCACTTTAGTTGCTTGTTCCTCTTCTTGTTCTTGTGGAGACACCTCTTCGGTAGAGGTCATTGTAATTGGTGGAGCTCGGTGCTCGGGTCTTCGGTAGACCGTTGTAAGCGTCCTCGGTGGATAGTGGAAACCCTTCACGGAGGTGAAGGCGGGGAGTAGAGCGGTGGCTCGAACCTCGAAACAAACATCTTGAGTTTGCGATTGCCTTGTGTCCATTTTGCTTTAAATTTCTCTTGCACTCTATTGCTTTCAATTATTTGCTTGAGATCTAGTTTTATTTCCTTGTGTTATTGCTTTTGATACTTGTGATACTTGTGATATATCTTGTGTGCATTTCATCATTGCATTTTATTCATACTTTGTTCGATCAATTCTCATACAACAAGGTTGCATTGCGCACCTCTAACCCATTAAAGGGGAATTGGGAGGAAGGAGTTCAGAACCTCTCACGGGGTATTCGGCTCTTAGTCTTGTTTTGAGAGATCGTTGCATCATTCATCCATCTTAGTTTTAAAAAGATTGTTAGATTAGCAATTACACCTATTCACCCCCCCCCCCTCTAGGTGTTTTTCATTTATAACGCCCTGCCCCACCGTGTATGAAAACAATACTGCAACGTATATACACAGAGTAAAATACCCATATGTATACACGCTAAGCAGATGAATCAGAGTACGGAAGCACAGTGGTAATATGAACTCTAATATTACAGTCCTAGTTCATTGTTATCACAGAATGTGATCCAATATTACAGGAATATTACATCACCATGAGATACAATATATGATTTACAAGAGATTTACACAGGCCAAAAGTGGCAGATGCTCTCGAGCATGAAGAAGGAATCTGAAGAGCTGATTGGTCACTAATGTTGCATATTTAATGTCACATTTTCATACTGATTTTAGAATAAAAGCCTGCATTGTCCTAATTATTTGTTTGATTTATTTGCAGGCCCAATCCTTAAGGAGATGAAGAGAAATGAGCCCAAAAGCCCACCAGAATTCTGAATTAAATCAGAGTTAATTCGCGCACATAAAATCAGGGCAAAATCAAGAGGTTGAAACCAGTTGAGAAGAATCCTCTCAGAATCGATCGGTTAAAGCCAAGAATCCAAGGCCATTTCGTCAGAATCCGGAGCTCAAACGAAGAAACCAACAAAGGATAAAGTCAGAAGAAACTCCCGGGATGACCCACCAACAGGGTGTGGCCATCTGGCCACACCCTGGCCGCAGAAACGCGGCTTTTGCCGCGTTTTTGCGGCAATCTTGGGGAGTTACGGGGAGCGTGAACTCCCCTGACCTCCCCGGGATCTTGGTGGTTGGGTTTTCTGCCTATAAAAGGCCATATTGTGCACTGAAAATGGACGCCAATGCAGAGTTAGGATCTTAGACTAGTTTTTCCATTTTGTAGTTTAGTTTTTTACTTTATGTAACTTGTATGTAACTTAGGATAGAAGAAGATTCATGTAAGTAAGAGAGAGGGGCTGATGTTGAGAGTGACACCGACGATGTACCCTACTCCTTTCTTTCATTGTCTCAGCAAGTAATAAAGGTAAATGCTTTGTTTGTTTTCTTTTCTGCTTTACTTTACATTTGTTTTGCTTCTCTCTTCCTCTTCTACTTTACCTTGGTTGTTGTTGAAGTGTACAAGTGAATTCCAAAGCAAGTCTAACTAAGCTACGTGAGAGCCAGCGATAGTTCATGAAGACGTTCTCCTCTTCCAAGCTCCGCATCACTTCGTTCTTCTTATGCTTGACGATATAATGTGCACGGGGACCGAGCTCGAGTTTATGATCTATGCGTTGAACGCCTCCGAAGCAAAAAGGTAGAACTTGCAAAAAGGTTTCCAAGTAAGTCATCAATCAACCTAGGTAAGTATCTCTTTACTTCTTTTCTTTTCTTTCTTAGTTTAGATCACCAACCACTTCTTCCAAATCGTGTTCATTCTTCTCCACTTCATTGTACATAGTCGCTTTTCATCATTTTCTGATTTCCACCTTCTTCATCCTTCGCTTTCTTCTTAACTTTAACCATTAACTTTCTTTTTCTTTTTCATAACATAAAACAGAGAAGAACTTTCGCTTATTTTTATAACGATTTCAATAAAACTGTAAACGCTTCCATCGCAAACCCTCCTTGTGGATCACGACCCGCATAGTCACTTGCTATAGTGGAAGTATTGAGCACTTGCACGTTTTTATTATAAGATCTGAAAATCCGTATTTTTTGTGCAGGTTTAGCCTCAATCAAATTTTGGCGCCGTTACCGGGGAGAGTAAAACGGTTTTTATTGAAATCTGAATTTTTATTGAAAATTTTTTAGAACTAAACGAATTTTCTTCTCTGTTGCAGGTTACAGGGCAAGCAAAGCAGGAAATTAATATTGCAGTGACATACAAGTGACCTTGGGCCTCTGCTCTAGAAAGCAGAGACCAAGGGCCCTCTGAATTACTGCTTTTCCACGGTAAAAGCCGCGGATCCGCGGCAAGGAAGAGTTGACTACTAACAGCTTTTTGCAGGGCTGCTTAGTTTAAAAAAAAATTCTACTTTGCTGCAATTATTTATTTCTTATATGCCATCACCATAACCTGCTAATAATCAAGAGTAAAACGTTTGTTGCAAAAGTTAAAAATTGATTAGACGTTTGCATTTTAGGCACGCGTTTTTTTCAATTCATTTATTTTTACTGTTGAAGAGTGCTGGAGCAAGGTATGTTTGCATTGCATCTAGAATAGGACTATCTCTTGGTTGATTTATATCGCTTTGAGTGCATCTTATTCATCTTGTACACTTGCACAAAAACTGATCTTAAGGGCACCACCCAATAATAAGATAAGGTGGGGATTTAATCACCCTTCCTTAGCCCAAAAATTAGAATCCAAGCACTCACTAACCCAAGCCTAACTAAAATTGAGTAGACGTTGGCCCTAGGGACATCTCGGACTCAATTAGAAGATTATCCTAAGGGGGAAAATGTTGGAATCTAACTCCTGCAAAATCAGTGTCTAGGAAAGGGATTGAGGGCCGAAAGCCCGAAGGTTGGTGGTTATTTAATTAAGGAACGTAAAACCTCCCACCAACCTTGCCCTGACCTGGCTGATTAGCTTGTGGTTAAAGTCTACATTAGACCTCCCGTGGACAGTCTAACCAGTTAGGAGTCGTCTAGGTCCTAAGTCTACCCTAACTTAGGCTAGAATTTTTTCTTTTTTGTTTGTTTATTTGTTTGTTTTTCTTTGTTTGTATTCTATTGTGTGATATGGACTATAATAATAATTTTTTCAACTACAATAATAATTCATATTACACACCGACTTCATTTTCGAATATTACCAACCCGGCATATCATAACTTTGACCAACCTAGTGTGCCGGATTGGTCTTATCCGAATCAATATGACCCATACCCCCCATCTAATAACTATAATTTCCATAATGATTTCAACTCTTCACCGAGTCAGTGGGGATTCACCTCCCCGAGCATAATTTCCAACCACCATGCCCTCCTTCTCCACCCAGTCCACATTATGTTCAAGATTCATACTCAGTTCCACCGTCCAAAATAGGAAACCATCAATTATGGAAATGAGTATGCGTGAGTCCAAACACAAATCCCAAAATCTGATGGACTCACAATTTCACTACCACTTCTAAGACAATTCTTCATCTTTTCATCAAAACAATGAACCTATCAACTATGAAAAGATGCTTGAAGCCATGACTCAGGCTCAAAACACTCGTAATCGTGACATAGATATGATGGTCGAATCTCTACGTTCCCACCATCCTGATGTCACTAACTATTCTGTTAGAGCCGAAGAGTCATGTAGTTTTGGAAATCAAGATTCCATTTCAGAACAACCATGTGAACTTACCCAAACTCCAAATGATATTGATAGTTTGGCTAGTTTTCCTTTTCCTAAAATAGAACTTGAAAATGATTATGATCCTGAACCCCAACTTAGTGATTCAATTCTTTTTCCTGATTCGATTATGACTCCGGTATCTTCACCTGACTTCAATCTTTTCCCGGAGTCAACATTGGATCCTGTGCCAATTCATAAAAAAATTGAATCACCCATCTTTGAGGATCATGTTGAACTTGACCAACTTTATAATTTTGAAAATCCCATGGATAAATTGGCAAGTTCTCCATTTTTTGATATTGAACTCAATGAGATATGTGACTTAGATTCTCACATATGTGATCTAGTTCAACTTTCTGAATCAATATTGACTCCTGTTTTATTATCAAACTTGAATAATATTCTAGAGTCAGTTTTAATTCCCCCACCTATCATTCCTGAACTGGAATCACCCATATTAGGTCACATTCCATTGTTGGAAAATACATGTGGACTTGAGTTTCAACTTCTTGACTTGGACCCAATTCCTGAACCAATTTCGACTCTTGAACCTTTACTTGATTTAAGTCACCTTCCTGAGTCGGTATTAGTTCCTATCCTTCATGAGTCCAAGTCAATCATTCTATCATTTCATACTCCATTCTGGGACGAGGTGGTTGACAAATTTGACTCCGAAATTAGTTATGGAATATGAAAATTAGATGGGGTCAAATATTTAATAAAAATCCTTCATGGATATATCTTTTTAATGGGTTATATTAAAGATATTTCTGGTGGGTTCCTCCGAGACCCAAGAAAAGTTGATTGGGCCACGTTTCGTGGACCAATCAGACCACCACCGGAACCACCACCATAAGGTAACACTTTCCTTCCCTTTCTTCTTTTTCATGCATCTATGCATTAATTCATACATTGAGGATAATGCATGAGATAGGTGTGGGGGAGGGTCTAACATAACTTTTCTTTTTCTTTAAAATAAAAAAAAATTTAACATTTTCCTTTACTTTTAAAACTTTTTGAAAAATAGAAAGAATATTTTTGACTTATTTTTGTAAGAAATTAAGTTAATTTTAAGGAATAGGAAAATCTAAATTAGGATTTCTTATACTTGGTCAAAATAAGATTATTTGTTTGATTTTTAGAGTTAGGAAGATAATTTGTCAAAGTAATTTAGTCTTGATCTTTACCTTGATGAAATATGCACACTTCATACACTTACACACTTAGGGTTCAAAAACAAAGATTCTTATGCCTTATAAAAAAATATGAATAAGTCTAATTATTGATTAGCTAGGTGCTTTGGCCTAAGCAAGCCTTAGTATTTATGTGAAAGATGATTAGATAAGTAAAAAAAAATGAATAAATCTAATTATTGATCAGCTAGGTGCTTTGGCCTAAGCAAGCCTTAGTATTTATGCGAAAGATGATTAGATCCTCTGATTAAGCTGGGTATTTGTGCCTAATAAAGCATAAGTATTCACGCCTAAAAGAGGTTCATATAATAAAATCCTTAGTTTTGTGGCCTTGTTTGCTCGAGTCCTTAAGTCCTAGGGGTGTCTTCTCACCTGGTGCCCTAAGACCGTCTGGTTTGGGAGTCATCGATTAAAGGCTCGTTACATGGGTAAATTAGAAAGCCTAAACTAAGGAATAAAACCACCAAAAATATATATATATACAAATAAAATAAGGCATAAGAGTTAGAGTTAATGAACCCTTAGTCAAAATTTTCACAGTCACAAGGTGCATATGACTTAGGGTAAAGTAATAGACTAGATGAGAAGTACAATTTGACTCCTTACTTTGATTGATAACAAATTTTTGAATAGAGACTAAGTTTAGGAATGAAAAATTCGGTTTTCCTATAACTTATAGATTGCTTAGATCTTACAATCATATTTCAAATATTTTTCTCTTTCAAAATGCTTTTCGAAAATACTAACTCTTTATTTCTCTTTCTTTATGGATTTTGTGGGTGCAATCCGCTAAAAACCCTCACGAGACAAAACTCGTCCTCTAGGGGAAACCTAGAGGTTTAACGGCTTGTTGCACATGCTCAGTGCAATCGCGCGACCTGCGAAAGTGGTCTAATAATCCTTAGTATAGTTTAGTTGTTTTGCTCGAGGACGAGCAAAAGATAGGTATGGGGGTGTGATTGGTCACTAATGTTGCATATTTAATGTCACATTTTCATACTGATTTTAGAATAAAAGCCTGCATTGTCCTAATTATTTGTTTGATTTATTTGCAGGCCCAATCCTTAAGGAGATGAAGAGAAATGATCCCAAAAGCCCACCAGAATTCTGAATTAAATCAGAGTTAATTCGCACACATAAAATCAGGGCAAAATCAAGAGGTTGAAACCGGTTGAGAAGAATCCTCTCAGAATCGATCGGTTAAAGCCAAGAATCCAAGGCCATTTCGTCAGAATCCGGAGCTCAAACGAAGAAACCAACAAAGGATAAAGTCAGAAGAAACTCCCGGGATGACCCACCAACAGGGTGTGGCCATCTGGCCACACCCTGGCCGCAGAAACGCGGCTTTTGCCGCGTTTCTGCGGCAATCTTGGTGAGTTATGGGGAGCGTGAACTCCCCCGACCTCCCCGGGATCTTGGTGGTTGGGTTTTCTGCCTATAAAAGGCCATATTGTGCACTGAAAATGGACGCCAATGCAGAGTTAGGATCTTAGACTAGTTTTTCCATTTTGTAGTTTAGTTTTTACTTTTATGTAACTTGTATGTAACTTAGGGTAGAAGAAGATTCATGTAAGTAAGAGAGAGGGGCTGATGTTGAGAGTGACACCGACGATGTACCCTACTCCTTTCTTTCATTGTCTCAGCAAGTAATAAAGGTAAATGCTTTGTTTGTTTTCTTTTCTGCTTTACTTTACATTTGTTTTTGCTTCTCTCTTCCTCTTCTACTTTACCTTGGTTGTTGTTGAAGTGTACAAGTGAATTCCAAAGCAAGTCTAACTAAGCTACGTGAGAGCCAGCGATAGTTCATGAAGACGTTCTCCTCTTCCAAGCTCCGCATCACTTCGTTCTTCTTATGCTTGACGATATAATGTGCACGGGGACCGAGCTCGAGTTTATGATCTATGCGTTGAACGCCTCCGAAGCAAAAAGGTAGAACTTGCAAAAAGGTTTCCAAGTAAGTCATCAATCAACCTAGGTAAGTATCTCTTTACTTCTTTTCTTTTCTTTCTTAGTTTAGATCACCAACCACTTCTTCCAAATCGTGTTCATTCTTCTCCACTTCATTGTACATAGTCGCTTTTCATCATTTTCTGATTTTCCACCTTCTTCATCCTTCGCTTTCTTCTTAACTTTAACCATTAACTTTCTTTTTCTTTTTCATAACATAAAACAGAGAAGAACTTTCGCTTATTTTTATAACGATTTCAATAAAACTGTAAACGCTTCCATCGCAAACCCTCCTTGTGGATCACGACCCGCATAGCCACTTGCTATAGCGGAAGTATTGAGCACTTGCACGTTTTTATTATAAGATCTGAAAATCCGTATTTTTTGTGCAGGTTTAGCCTCAATCAAGAGCTAGCTAATAGTGATAGGTCAGGAGGATCTGCTATCAAGTCTTCACGCTTCCGCTGTGCCACTCTGATCAACAACATGAACTTCACCAAGGTCCAAGCTCTGGGATCTAGATATGCAGATCTAGTGTTGTCAGAATGCAACCCAACGTGTATATAAAAACCATGTAACGTGCTCAAGCAAGCACATGTCTACAGAAATATCAATGAGTCGTGTATTCAAGGCAAGCAGGCAGACAGTAAATGTAACGCCCCGATCCGGCAGGTACGGGGACGTTATGGCGACGTACATACGCAGGGCGAAAAACCCTCACATACGTACGCTAAGCCTCAGTATAGGAAATCACCTCCATATTTATAAGAGCTCCAGCATGAAATAAGTACAAGAATACCTGCAGAAAGAGGTTAGTGATCATAACAGATAGGAAAACAGAGATAAATAAGATAACAGAAACAAATCACAAAGATACCTATGAATGGTCTCGATGATGAGTCTCCTATGTGAATCCAATGGACTATCTGACAATACGATAACTCGGATCTTCAACCTGGGCACGCAAACCCAGGGTCGTCAGAAAGCGACCTAGTGAGTGGTAAAATGAAGGAGGCAGTAATATGTACTATAGTAATACAAGCACGATAATAGTATATAATACATGTTTATGTAATAGTGATACCATATAATAGAAATTTATTAATCTGTAGAAATATAACAATGTCATATTTTAATACCATCACCAATTAGCATGTTATCATTGGGTCATGTCTACAGTAGTCTCATATTGGTATATAATAAACATTGTTGACGTGATGCATGTGAACATGTAGATGAAGTATGCAACCATTCTATAGCGATGTGAGTATACGGAATAGTGTCTATATGATATACAGGAACTAAAGGCATGCAATGCAAGGTATACATGTACATAAAGAGTGTGTCACCACATGAAGTGTAACAAGTATCAGGTAATGTAGCAAAGTCTACAGGTAACATGATAGTAGATAAAATATCAGGAATAGTAACAAGTACAACTACACAATAGTATACATGTATCAGGCAAGTGATGTTATTTATACAATAATAATAATCAGTATCACCTGGTATTTTAATCAATCTCTTCCAGTGTCCCATACTACTGGCAGTTCATACTGGAGCCCGCACTCCAGTAGAACCCATCCGGACATGGCGTACGGGTACCATTATCCAAACGAGAGAGTGACCAAATAACAAGTGTTCCTGCGTCACTATCGTTTATACTGTTTTATTATGTTAATTGAAAACTAAATGGTCGAGGAGCTCTTATCGGGTAGGTGTATCCCGTGCATACCTAGGATCACGGCCTTAAACGGACCCCTGGCTGCTGAGACCAGGGCCCTCCGCTAAGAGAGGAGCACAAATCAAGTAACGGGAGCTCATGGAGCTATACAATCGGTAGGCAGCACTACCATCCCCTGCAGTGGGACTAACAATGTGGATCCAGTACATCCACCCGATAAGATCTAATCAACCATCAAGTCTCCCCCATCTCCAAGTTATATTTATGATATTTAAAGTACACAATGTAGCAAGAACAAGTACAGTGCATGGTACATGTAACATGATAACAGGACCTGAGCTCTGTTGATAGCATAGAACAAGATAACGGGAAATGGGAACAATAGATGTGGGATTCCACACATTGCATATCAACAGCTCACGGATCCAGTAGCGGGAATATCAATATCAGTAACGGGAAATAATCATATAACGGGAATACATGAATATGCATGTAGCAATCATATAAAGCATGATCTATGCCACAGAATAAATAGACAATCAATACATGTAGACCGGTGAGTCTATATAACAGTGGAGTAAGATCATAAAGTAACTGTGCATCAAGTATCTAGGAAACAATGATACGAATATGTGCACGTATCCATGTATCAGTGAAGCGAGAAAAAGACATAAATGGTGTCACGTGTAAGAGTATCCGTGTAAAGGTGAGATATGATTAAAATAATATGGTCGGTGCACTACTGGATATGTGTGATATGTCTACAAGTACATACAATCACAGTATTCAGTAAAACAGATATCCACGTGCACTAGTAGTGTCCCCTGTCCCATACTCTAGAGTTTCCGTGAAATTGGAATGCATGTACTAGAAATACAAGGGTGGCATCTCAGTGTCGTCCGTGGGTTGGTACAGTAGCTATACCAAATAATTGAATGTCAGATATTTTATTTATCATAATAATTATAATATTGCTTACAATAGGATAGATATCACATAATTATTATTATATATAATTATATATTTTTATTATGATTATATTATCACTTATGTTCAAGAATCATCATGTATGTTCTAATTATAATGATTGATCGTCTAATTATAGTGATTGATCGATAACTACATTTTATTAAACAATATTTATAATCATGATTTATTGATTAACGTAAGCAACCAATTTCATTAAACACAAAAAAAATAGAATTTATAAAAGAAAACACTCACTAACTGGCCATGGGAAGATAGCTCTCTTTCCCACGATCGCAACGGTTCCAGAATCGTCCAGATCGGACACCGGATACTCCACATATCGCCCGATCACCAAAAGTAATAGAAATGGGTTAAATATGTAATAAAAATATCTCAAATGCAATTAATAAAAAAAATAGCAGGGGGGCTTCTGTAATATTACCTTTATTGGGTTTTGGATACGGGTTTGGTAAGATAACGGGTCGGGTTTGGATCCAATACCCAAACCCATAACTTAAGTAAATGGGTAACGGGTTAGTTGGTTTATGGTATTGGGTTTCAAATTAACCCAATAGGGTTAATGGGTTCGGGTTCATACCCAAACCCAATAGCATACAGCAGCAGCAGCGAAGGCGCTGCTGCTGCGCGCGCCATGGCCGGCCAGCTCAGCTGGCCGGCGGCGAGGGAGCCCGCCGGCGGCGAGTCTAGCTGTCGCCGGAGGTTCAGGCCGCGAGAGAGAGAGAGAGAGAGAGAGAGAGAGAGTGAGAGAGGGAGAGGGTAAGAGGGAGAGAGAGTTTGACAGTAAGAAGAAGAAGAAAGTAAAAAAGAAGAAGAAGAAGAAGAAGTGGGGGAGGAAAAGAGGAGGAGAAGAGGGAGGCGCCCGGCTTGGAGGGGCGCGGTGGCTCCTGGCCGGGGGTGCCGGTCACCAGCGGCGCGCCGGCCGTGGTGCCCCCACGGAACACACACACACACACACACACACACAGAGAGAGAGAGAGATGCCTCGCAGAAAGAGAGAAGAAGAGAGTGGGAAGAGAGAGAGGTTGAGAGAGAGAGAGAGGGTTTGGGAGAGATGTTTTAAAGAGGAAGAGGGGAATGGCGGTGGAGGAAAGGCGGTGGGGAAATTTCCAGAGAAGGGAAGAAGGGGAAAGAAAAAGAAAAGAAAAAGAAAAGGATTTAATAATTAAATTAATATTATTTACTTTAGTCCAGAATTCGACTTGTCCCGAACGGTTACTAAAAATTACAAAAAATAGAAAATATTATCTTGAGACATAATATGAAAATGGTTTGAAGAAATTCAATCTAGTTTGCAAATTAAAAATCCTGAAAGGTTTCGCCGGTACTGGGCGACACCGAGTTGGCCGGATTTTTGATAAATTCAAAAAAATCTCCAAAAATACCAAAATGTAGCTAATGTGATTCTAAGACATAAGGTGAAAGCAGATTCTCAAAATACAACTCCGTTTGTGAATTAAAAATCGTAGAGCCGATTCTCGGTATAGGTCGACACTGACTACGGAGATTTTCCAAAATAATCCAAAAAAAATTCCAGAAAATTCTAAAAAAGCTACAATATTGAAAATTAATATCTGAAACTAAAATCGGCTCAATCTGACTACTAAGAAAGACAAATAAATTTGTACGCCATATCGAGTACTGATACTTTGATATGTACATCAGGGATCAGGGGTTACAGTAAACAACAAAGATAAAATGAAAACATGTAGGAGTCATCAACCACATATATCATATGCAGAATGTAAATGTATGCAAAACCAGTTGTATAGACTCATTTACCAGATCCATGAGATCAGTACGTCAAATGAATAATCCAAACAAGGAAACCTCTATATATATACCATAGACCCCATTTCACCAACAGTTGAGCATAAACAACCGAAGTTGCTATCAGTAAGTATGTCAGTATTCTTGTAAACAGTGATTCCAGTATTCTGTCAGTAGTAGTCCAATATCAATAGCATCTGTTATGTTTGGAATTCTTGTACAATTAGCCGTTAGAATACCTTAATTATATAACAATAACAATAATCAGTATCACTGGTTATTATAATCATTCCCTTCCAGTGTCCCATACCACTGGCAACTCATACCAGAGTCCGCATTTCCAGTAGAACACATCCGAAATCTGGTATGCGGGTACCATTATTCAGACGAGGGAGTGACCGAATAACATTCTCTCCTGACATTATTATTATCGGAAAATTAAGTTATGTCAGACATGGGGTAAGGTGTATTGTATTATGTTATACAATAATGATTATTAGTACCGTCTGACATTTTAATCATCTCCCTACCAATGTAAGCCATCACTGGCAGTCCAACTAGAGTTTGTACTCCAATAGAACTTACTCGATCTGATATGGGTGTACCAAAATCCGAATGAAGGAGAGACCAAATACCACACTTTCCTAACATCATCATTGTTAGGTTGTTATATTCTTATTATTCATCCGATTCATATGTCTATGTATGTGTTTCTGGTACACATACATAGATATATGAATAAGATGAGTTAAGTTATTGAAAACTGATGGAGATCAATTGTATCAGGTTTCCGTGCATACCCGGGACAACAGCCTCAGGACATTTGGGTTTGGTTCCCAGAACCAGTCACTAAGCCATAATAGTAACAGGAGTGGATCAGGTCAGGGGTGCCAGTTCAACCCAAGCGGTCCCCTGTGGCCTCAGGTTGATCCAGAACAGTAGTTCCACCATCGAACAATTATGAAGCCATACATATTGAAGTCATCAATTTCCCCCGCCCCGATGTAAGTTGTATCTTTATTATATATATTCAGGATTATTTTCAAATGGGCTTCACGATATTGATTTATGGGGAAAATAAGTAACAAAGGAGATGTGGGATTCTAGAGGTGGCCCCCATGGATATGTTGTCTCACGTGGCACTTAGTTCCACACATCATATGTATTAGTAACAGTGTATTATTATATCCTTGTCCAGTGATTCAGTAATAAAGTATTCAGTAATCAGTAATTTAGTATTATCCCTGTAAAAATAATATATGTGAATCTTGTATTATAATTTGTTCAGGATTCACAGTAACGAATCAGGACTGAAATAAGAGTATTTGTCTAGAGTCAGGAATCATGGTACCGTATCAGGTGTTTATACCAAGTCTGGTGTATAGTCAGATGTAAATGATATTATCCAGTCAAGTCAGTAGTGTATTAGTATTTAATGTCATTGTCAGTAGTCAGTTATAATGCAATATTAGGAATGTCAGATGTCAGACAGTTTACAAGTATCTAATGTATTTCAGGAATATTTCATAACAGGTATTTCAAACTCTTCACAAGCATAAATATATGATAAAGCAGTAGCATTATAACTAAGCATATAAACAAGCGGAGCAAGTAGTACTGAAGGCACAACAGCGAACAATGTTTAGTCACTAAAGCGCTCGACGGAGCTACAGGAATGACTCGCCTTAGACTGTGAGTCAGAAATACGGCAGAGTTCTACCAAAGCAGTTAGGTGATAAAGCACTGAGTACTAAATACGCCAACCAGGCGAAGCCGAGAGACCGTGAACCGTCTAAGTGCAGCCCCTTTCAGAAAGTGGGCATAGGAGAGATCATAGGTCTAGTAGGACCAGAAGGCTAAGTGGGTACCTGCAAAAGATATTAGTACCACACACAAAAATATATATGTAAATATAATAAGTAATAGTCTGCAGTACAAGTCACCAATACTGTGTGTCCGATCCACTCCGCTAAGCTACCACGAAACCCATAAAGGTATTAGGCTTCATAATGCCTATTGGATAGCCTGCAAAGCGGTCTCTCGGACGACTATTCGTCTGAGGACCTTCTCTTACAACCTGCACTACCATTAGTCCCAAATACAATAATTTCGGAAAGCACATATTAATTCCAGAAAAATACAGGAAATTCATAAAAGCATGCAAAAAATTCCTAAATACAGAGAAAATTCTAGAAATACAAAGAGAAAATTTCTTAATAATATACAGATAATTTCTAAATTAAAGGAAAATCCTAAAAATGCGGAGTTAATTTCTAAAAATTACAGCAAAAGAGATGCCCAGAATATAAAATATGCATACACGTGTACAAAAATACATGTACAAATGTGTGTATACATATGCATCAAGGATAAAGTACTCGCCTAAAATCGGGAAATACCTGATACCATGTGCACGTGTATGGAGAAGTGTGTGTGGGTGTGTGTGAAGCCCAAGGGGCTGGCCATGGGCCTAAGGAGGAGAGGGTGGTGTGGTGAGGGTTTTAGAGAGAGAAAATGGAAGAAAGAGTATTTTAGAGAGAGAAAATGATGTGGAGAGAGAAATTTTGAAGGTGTGGGTGATGTAGGGAGGTGGTGGAGAAGGTGGTGAAGGCTTGGGATGCTGGCGGCCTTGAGGGTGGTGAGGGGTTAGAGAGAGAAAGTAGAGAGAAGTTTGAGAAAGGAGAGAGAAAGTGAGGTTCTTGGCCTTTTTAGAAAGAAAATGGTGGGGAAAGAGGGGGTGGTGCCACAGGTGGAGGGAGATGGTTAGGGTGGTGTGGAGATGGCCATGGTGGTGTAGTAGTGGTGGAGGAATTTTTAGAGAGAGAAAGAGAAATATTAGACAGAGAAATAAGTTTTTGGAAAGAGAAAATGTAGAGAGAGGGAATGTGGCCGGCTATGTTAGGGGAGGAGGAGAGGGTGTTATGATGCTGATTATGGTGGTGGTGTGGTGGTTGGAGGAGTTTTAGAGAGAGAAAGAGTGAATTTTGTTATTTTTTAGGAGAGACAAAAGAAAGGAAAAATGGAGGAGAGAGGAGGTAAAACCAACATTTGAAAACGTGAGCTTTATGAAATCAGTGAAATTGTGTATGCTAATGTTCCCTCAATACTTTCATTATAGCATGGCTCAACGAGTCAAATCCTCAGGGACGGGAGGCGATAGAAGCATTAACAGTTCTTATTCACGTCAGTTGTTAACAATTTCTTCTTTGTTAAAGAATGAGAAAAGAAAAGGAACGAAATTCAGAAGTGATAGATGAAGAAGGCGATAAAATCGGCGATGTGAAAACAAAAGAGAAGATGTTTGTGGAGTCGGTAAAATAGAAAGCAAGAAGTAGAAATGAAGAAGAAAGTGAAGTGATTTGAAAAGTGATTTGGAAAACAAAATGGAAAAGAAGATAAAATTTATGGTAAAGAAGATGAAAACAAAGGGGAACAAAGAAGGTGATGAAAACAATGATAAAAAAATTGATAAAAGGGTTTTGAGATTGATTTTAAAGAATGAGAAAAACTATGAAAAAAAACTCATAGCTACTAACTACTAATTGCTCCACTAACTATGCTAACCTCTTAGTGATAGTTACCTCACATGATTCCTTGGCCATCACTAGTCCCTGGCTTCAAGAGACGATACAAAGCATGGCTCATAAGATTGTTCTTCCATATTCAAACACATCCATTACACACAATCAAAATACAAGCTACTATTAGATCATCAAAATAATTAGCGGTGAGCATGAAATAAAGAAGACATTACAAGTTCGCTTGTTAGTAGTTAGATGTTAGAATGTTAGAATGTGAGAATCCATCATCATGAGCCATCAATGGCTCTTGCAAGAGTAAGGCCCTATAGATGCTATTAGATTCATGTGGATTATCAAGTAAGTGATTAGTTAGTTAGTGGTTAGTAGTCAAATTGCCATGAGAAGAAAAACTTGTTGGCCCAAAGGCCTTTCACTCTAGTTTTGATGATGATTAACTCATGTAGTTATGTGTACTAATTATCTTGTGATTTTAGTTTCAGATTATTAATCAAGATATTAGTTGGTGTTTAGCTTCAACAAGATGATTTGGAAGCTTGCACATATTGATTCAAGAGCCCAAGCGTCAAAGATCATATATAGCACTTGCTTGGTGAATCACGGTTTGGACCGAGTCAACTTGGAGACGGCGCTCTACAAGAAGACTTAGGTATCCCTAATTTAGTTTGTGTTTAGATCTCAAATTGTAAAGATTAGTATAGTATGATAAGCTCAAGTTCACAACACACACGTTTCATGTTTTTGAATATTGGTTTTCGATTTTTGGTTTAACCGATTTTGGTTTTCATGAATAGATAGATCAAAACAAGTTTACATGGTTTAATGTATATATGATTTGTTCTATATACATTCATGCTTTAATTCCTAGACAAACTTAGTTTTGACTCCTTTATTCATGTGCTATATGTTTTGGTATTTTTGACAAAACATATTTTTGAATTAATGACAAAAACTATGATATATATTTGTTTCATGTATATTGGATTTCTATCCATATGCATCATGCCTTAATGTTGTTTAATATCATGTTTTTGTACTTGAAAGAGTTTTGGACAAAATGTATTTTCCATTCAAGAATCCAAGTTTTAGAAAATACATGGTTTGGTTTTTGGTAAAAATGAAAAGACATAAAAATGTTTTTAATTGCTTGATATTTGAGTCAAATCTTTTATCACATGTTTGTATATCAATGCAAATTGTCAAAACTATTTTTGGGGATTTTTAGAAATTTATTAGAATTTATTGGATTATTTTTACCTCAGTTTTCTGACCTGTTTTTTTGCCTGCCAGGCTGGGTCGGTCGACCGCACCACGTAGCCGGTCGGCCGTCAGGGTCGACCGATGTGCACAAACCTGTGCATGTTTCTGGTACAGACTGCGGTCGACCGGGACGGTCGACCGGAGCAGAATAGTCTGCTCTCTGGATTATTCGGTCGACCGGGGCGGTCGACCGCTAGTTGCCAACGGTCAAAAATTGACCGTTGGACGGTCGACCGGGCGGTCGACCGCAGGGTCATTTCTGGCAAAACTGCTGCCAAACGGCTATTTTCTGGATTAGCCTATAAATACCCCATTTGCAAGAGTTTTTCTCTAAGATTTTTTGTGCGAATTTTTGCTGATTCTCTGGTGTTTTCAAAGCAATCAAAAGAAGTTTATGAGCTTGAATTGAACAATCCATTTGGTGTTTTCATTAGGGTTTGGAAAATCAAAGAAAGGGTTTTTGGGAAAGAATTTTGATTGAACTATTCTATCTTGATTTCTTGATTTTTTCCAAGGATTTTCTTTGTGATTTCTGATTTCCATTCCATTGGTTTTCTCCACACTTGAGCAAAAATCTACTATATATATCTATAGGTTATTTGTGTGGAAGAAGAAGTTGTTTGTGGTTGTTGTTGTGACCACCAAGTTGTAACCCAATCTTTTCTTAGCTTTGTGCTTTGGGTTGTATCCCTCTAGTTGAGAGGTGATCCTTGTATTGGTTGGTAATTGGGAGTTTGTTGTATTGGTTTGAAAATTTGCCTCAAGGAGGAGGTTGTGATTGTTGGAGTTTGCCTCAGGGAGGAGGTTGTAAAGAGAGGAGTGTTGGGTACTCCTTGTAAAGGGTCCTAGGTGGACGAGCTAGTAGAAATCCTTCGTGTGTCGAAGGCGGGGATGTAGAGCTGGGTGCTCGAACCTCGATAACATATCTTCGTGTTTGCGCTTGATCCATTGGCTCTCTCTCTACTCTCTCTTTACTTTGTGCCTTGCATTTATTTACATTGCTCATTCATATTTGCTTGGCTTGGTTGTGTGCATCACTTGTTGATAGCACTTGAGTGTAATTTGCATTAAGTTTTTAAATTCTGCATTTAGTTCATAGATTAGCATTGTCACCTATTCACCCCCCCCCTCTAGGTGACTTTTCAAAACTAGCTAAACATCATATAAAAGATGGAGAAGATTACAATCGAGAAGAAAGGAGACATCTTTACATAGATTGTCATTCTCTATTACATCAATATCTCTCTCTTCCTCCAGATTCAACTCAGCCCTAATAGATGAATCTAAAACAAAATGAAAATATAAAAGAAAAGAGAAGAAGAACTGCACTACCTACACTAAAGGAGAGAAAACCCTAGCCTACAGCTCTCCATTATCGTTTCTGGCCAAACTTGCAGTATTTATAGGCAGAAGAAGCATCTGGAAGGTGAGACGAGGCCATGCGTCAAAGATCGACACGTGGGCCCACAAGATTGCCGTGAAAATGCCGTAATTGCCGCGTTTTTGCGATAATACCAGGGACTTAGGACCCTGGCTTTGGTCCGTGGTTTCGTCCACCTGCGAGGACCTTCTAGATGTATTCTGTTTTGGGTTGATCGGATCCGATTTTCTTTAGATTCACGCCCAACTTCTGAATCCAATGTATTCTCTAGAAGCTCTCTAGCTTGACCTCCAAGTAATGAGATTTAATTACCCGAAATTGAATTTAATTAAGCTCTTATTTCAACTTTGCCCTTGAACTCTTAATTATCTGCAAAATAGACCAAAACACGAGTGAAAAGCGTCATTTTATTTATAAATTAGTAGGAAAATGTGATGTAATTATATAGAATCGTAGACTAATCACACCCCCACACTTATCTTTCGTCTCGAGCAAAACAAGAAAAAGAAAAACTAAACTACAAATGTTATTACACTACTTTTGTCGGTGACGCGATTGCACTGAGCGCGTGCAATAAGCCGTTAAACCTCTAGATTTCTCTTAGAGGATGAGTGTTTGTCTCCTGAGGGTTTTCAGCAGATTGCACTAACAAAATTTATGAAGAAAGAAAACAAAAGTTAGTATTTTGAAAACGCACTTTGTAAGAGAGACAAGTTTTTGAAATATTTTTGCAAAAATATAAGCGATTTAAGATCATAAGTCCACAAAAAATTATTCTTCCTTAAACTTAGTCAATTAAGGTAAGAATTCAAAATTGGATAAAATAATTTTATCCTTCATAAAACCTAGATAATATGCACTCTGTGATAGTGAAGATTTTTGGGATTTCAATTCTAACCATCAAGCCATTTATTTATTTATACATATATGATTTTTCCCTTAATTTTCTTAGGCTTTCTAGTTTACCAGGTAGTGAGCCTTTGACCAATGACTCCCAGACCAGATGGTCCCAGAACACCAGATGAGAAAACATCCCTCGGGTTTAAAGACTCGAGTAAACAGGGCCACAAAACTAAGTGAGATTATTTGTTTCTTTCAACCACCGTTAGGCGTGAATAATCATGCTTCTTGAGGCATATTTATCCAGCTTTAATAAGTGATTTTTTTATTCATATATACCATATATATATTTTATTTATTTTTACTTTATGGCATTTTAGGTCTTTGTTTTCATCCCAAAAATGTGTAAGTGTGAAGTGCATACTGTCTAAGGCAAAAAATTTATGATAAAATTATCTCTCCAATCTCTCTTACTTAACCTATAATCTTAAACAAAATTTATTATTTCGACTAGATTTAAGATGTCATAATTAAGGCTTCCTTAATTTCTAAGATCATCTTAATTTTCTTTAAAATAGATCAAAAATTTATCTCTTATTTCAAAAAGTTTTTAAAGAAAGGGAAAATTCCTATACAAAAGAAAAAATTTTAAGAATATTCTAAAAGCAGTGAAAAAGAAAGAAAATCTAAAAACTCCACGTTTGTAAACCCTCCCCTACACTTATCTCATGCATTATCTTAAATACATTGTGAATGTATGTATGCATGAAACAAATAGAGAGGAAAGGAAAAAATCACCTCAAGGTGGTGGTCTAATTGGTCCACAAAATGCGGCCCAATCCAATTTGCGTGGAGTTCGGAGGAACCCACCAGAGACCCCTCTAATATAACCCACTATAATGATGTGAATATGGATGATTTTTTTTAAGAATTTTACCCCATCTAATTTTCAAATTTTCACAATAATTTCAGAGCCATTATTTTTAACACCTTTGTCCCAGAATGGAGTGTGCAAAGATGGAATGATAGATTTGGACTTAGGGAGTACAGAAACTAAGATCGACTCAGGAAATTGACTGAAGTCAAGTGAAAGTTCAGTAGCCAAAATTTGTTCAAGAAGTGGGTCCAAATCAAGAAGTTGAAACTCAAGTCTACATTCATTTTCCCACAACGGAATGTAACTTCCTAAGGTTAGTGATTTAAGTTCAAGAATGATAAGTATGGGAATCAAAACTGACTCTAAAATATTGCTCAAATCGAGTAGCAAAATAGGAGCCAATATTGATTCAAAAATTTGTACTAGATCATAAAATTGAGGATCAAAGTCATATTCTTATCTGAGTTCAATTTTTTGAAAGGAAAACTTGCCAATTTATCAATGTGACTCTCAAAAAGTATGGAATTGGTCAAGTTCAATATGATGATCATCAAAAATTGGTGATTCAATTTCATGATAGACTGGCACAAGATCCAATACTGACTCAGGAAAAGAATTGAAATCAGGTAAAGAAATCAGAGTCATTATTGAATCAGGAAGTGGAATTAAATTACCAAGTTGAGGTTCAGGATCATATTCATGTTCAAGTTCAATTTCAGGAAAGGGATAACTTGCCAAAATGTCAATGTGGTTCTCAAAATTTAGAGTTTGGTCAAGTTCAAATGGATATGCAGAAATTGATCCTGGTTTCCAAAATAACATGAGTCCTGGGTCAAATTAGTAGAATTAGAGATATCTGAATTGGTCAAAGGTTGATAAGAGAGAGTTTTCTCATTCCTATAAATGTTGACCAATTGACTCAGTTATGTTTCTAACCTATTGATAGACTAGGCAGAATATTTGAAATTGTTTTACGAATTCATGCAAGATTTCCATACTTTTTTCTAGCTCAGATTTTTCTTCAAATGGTTGTTCTAAAAAGAGAGTGTAGGAATCTTCTTTTGGAAAAATTGTGAAGAGTATGAGTGTAATATTTTTTGAGATGTTACTCAGACTCACGCAAGTATTCCATACTCATTTCTAGGGCAGATGGTTGTTCATTTTGAATAGGTGGGACTGAGTATAAATCTTGAAAATATTGTGGAATTGGGGAGTACAACATTTTCTTAAATTATCGCTCGACCTCCTGCATGGCTTCTATATTCTTTTCTAACTAGGATTTTCTTCCATGGGTTGTTGTAGAAAAGGGATATATGAAGCATGATATGGAAAAGTTTGGGAGGATTGTAAGTTGAGCTTATTTTGTTGGGACTCAAGCATGGTTTGTACGACTTTCATATTCTTTTCTAATTCGGATTTTTCTTCAATTGGTTGTCTTAGAAAAGGAGTATGGGAAGCAAACTCGGGGACTGAATGTTGTGGGAATTATGAAAATTATGGACAAGGTGGTTGAAAGTTAGACTTGGGGGACATGAATCCTTGTTGACTCTGTGAAGAGTTGAATTTATTTTTGGAATGTTGGTCATCCGATAAGAGGTATGGATTATTGAGTCGAATACATCCAATCCAGATTATTTAGTCGGTTCATGTTTTTCAAAGCTAGGTTGGAGCTATTCGACAATGAGGTTGATGTAAAGGATGGATTCCTATTTGGATTGAAAAAATTATTGTTGAGATCCATATCACAAACAAAAAAGAAAAAGTAAACAACAAACAAAAAAGAAAAAATCAAAACCAAGCCTATATTAGGGTTGACCTAAACCTAGACGACTCCTAACTGGGCGATTACCCAGGAGAGATTATTGTATAATCCGACCATAAACTAATCGGCCACGTAGGGGCAAAATACAGTGGGAGGTATCCGTGCATAAGTAACGGGCCTTAATTACACCAAACCATGGTATCTTCGAGACGTAACCTCTTAATCCCCAACCTTAGACACTGATTTCACAAGAGTATGATTCTTACAAGTTTCAACCTCGATCAATCTCTTAATGAGTCCGAGATGTCCCTAGGGGCTAACGTCTAACAATTTTTATTAAGGCTTGGGTTGTATGAGTGGGAAGGTAGTTTTTGGGCTAAGGAAGGGTAATGACTTCCCCACCTTATCTTGTATCGGCTTATGCCCTTAGTCCAATTCGTACAAGTGTGCAATATAGACAAGAATAACACAAAGCGAGTAAATCACTCATGTGTTTGTCCTGCTATATGCAATACCATATGTACACCTCAGTCCAGAGCATAACAACAGAACAAAATACAGTATATTGGAATTGAATTTGACACGTGCCTAAATGCAAATTTCTAAACTGTTTTAAAAGCGTCCAATCACCGTATTTTAGTTCTTAAATTTATTTCAGTGTTCAGGCAATCAAAGCAGGAAAATAACAGTACAAATCTACTAACTATTACAATTTACACATCTCAGCACAACAAGATGCACAAATGCCACAAGGTTGCCGCAGAATAGCATCAAAAGTCGTGTTTGTACGCCTTTTCTCTAGAAGCTGGGTCCCTGCTTTCAAAAGTAGGAAACTACAGTGCTAATGGATGTTCTCCTATATTCAGTTCCTGTAAAAATTGACCTGCACATCAAAACAGAGAAGAAAATTTTAACAAAAACGTGAGTTTAAACCATTCCTGTCCCCAGCAACGGCGCCATTTATTTTGTTCAAAATCGGAAAGTGTATTGAAATGATACAAGCACCAGAGTTATGAGTTATGTCCTCTAATAAATCTGCTTGGGTACTTCCAAACTATTCGTCCTAGCCAAATGGTAAAACGAGTCGTATCCACAGGGAGGGAGAGCGATAGAAGCTATGTCCAGTTTTTATTTTGTTTTCTTCAAAAGATGTCCTTCTTGTTTTATTAAAAAAAAGAAAGAAAGAAAGAAAGAAAAGTGTGAAATCGGGGATGTGATTGGGTTGTGATTGAGAAAGCGAGTGAAAACAAAAGAGAAAAAAATGCAGATTTGAGAAAGCGATGAATCAAAACCAAAGAAAAGAAAAGAGAGGATTTAAAGAAACTAAAAGGAAGTTTTTACAAGAAGTTTTTAAAAGAAATCTTGGAGAAAAGAGGTGCAAAAAGAGTTTGAAGAAAATTGAAGAAGTTAAAGGAAAGTTGCAAGAAAAGTTTGAGTTATAGAAAATGGAAAAGATTGCATAACTAACATTCTACTAATTAACCCCACTAACCGTTAACTTGCTTGAAGATAGTGCCTCACAATGGATCATTGGCCTTCATGAGTCTTGTGCATTAAGAACTAGTTATGTGGTGTTCTAATGAAAGTTCTTTACCCTCCACTTTGTGTTGCATGGAAAAAACTTGAATATCACCCCATTAAGATCCGTTTTAAAGCGAGATTAGGGTGAGAAACAACTGCATTATCGATATCGACAAAGATGGACAAGCATTCTCCAAATCAAAACAAGCAAGTTAGGCAATCAATAAATCATCAAGAATATAAAGTTAGAGCATGAAATATGAGAGTTAGATTGCTTATTAGAGAGTTAGAGTTAGAACCCCTCATCATAAGCCATCCATAGCTCTTGTTTGCACAAACCTCATTGGCATGCTATAGATTCATGTGGGTTTTTATTCAAGAGTTAGGATTAGTGGGTTAGTAGTTAGTTAACCATGCAAGAAGAAGATTAGCTAGACATGAATAAAAAGCATGGAATGTAAAGCTTGTTAGCAAGTGTTAAAGATATAAATCAATAAGCACAAGTAGAAAATGCAAGAAAGAGAAATAAGGAAAGAAGTAATCCTCGTACTGCTGTGTCACTTGAATCAATTACATTAGGACTCTCTCTTCCCCCACTCAATTTCTAGAAAATAAAAACCTAGACTAAATTACAATGATGCAAGAGAAGAATAACAGGAGTAGCTCAAGTAATGGAGGTGCTCTGTTCTCTGTTTTCTTTCTCATTTTCTTTCGGTGAATTTACTGGGTATTTATATGGTGCAGTAGCTTGGGGAGCATGAAATAAGGGGACACGTGTCCTTGATCCATGGCTGCTTCAAGAAAATTGCCGCAAAAATGCGGCAAAAGCCGCGTTTCCGCGGCAATGTCATGCCCATTTGCGCTGATCCAACTCCAGCCGTCTGTCTTCTAGAAGAGGATCTCCAGGGAATATCCAACTCTCCACGCACTTAGGCTAACATTAGTCCAGATTTATCCAAGTATTTTTAGGACTAATCTACCCCTATATAGAAGGATCTTTCTTACTCTTCAAGAAAACTCTTTAATAATTTGAAAAATAACTGAAAATTCTGGGTTATGTTACAATCTTGCTCTTGACCTTTGAATTATCTGCAAATTACCTAAAAAGAGATTTATTAGTAACATATTTAACATAATATGGTAGGTAATGTAATGATTATGGTGCAAAATTAACCACTAATCACACCCCCACACTTATCTCTTTGCTCGTCCTCGAGCAAAACAAGAAAAGAAAAAACTAAACTAAGAAAGTTATTACACCACTTTTGCAGGTGACGCGATTGCACTGAGCACGTGCAACAAGTCATTAAACCTCTAGGTTACCCTAGAGGAGAAGTTTTGTCTCCTGAGGATTTTCAGTGGATTACACCCACAAAATCCATAAAAAGGGAAACAAATGTTAGTGGTTTTTCAAAGAAAGAAAAAGAAAGAAGGTTTATGATCCATTTTTGCAAAAATTTAAGTGATCTTATAGTTTTAGGTTAACCTAAACTATTCCTTCTAGTGATAAGTCTCCACTCGAAACTTTGTCTTCAATTAAGGTTAGATTTCAAAGTAGAGAGATCATTAGATTTTACATCAAGCCTAAAATATATACACTTATATGTATGTGAAATTGCACTTAGACTATGATACCTTTACTTATATTTTCACACACACACACACATTATTATTATTTTATTTTATATATGTGTGTGTGTGTGTGTGTGTACACTTGTTAATTTTCTTAGCTTCACTAGGCTTTGTAATTTACCCATGTAGCGAGCCTTGTACCGATAACTCCCAGACCAGATGAAATTAGGGCACCAGATGAGAATACATCCCTAGGGTTCAAAGACTCAAGTAAATAAGGTCACGAATGCTAAGGACTTAACCACCTTTAGGCGTGACTGATCATACTTCTTAAGGCACAACTAACCAGCTCAATTGATGATCAAGTATTTATTTATTTAATTTACAAATTTTTTATTGTATATATATATATATATATTATAAATAAAGGTATTTAGGTCTTTGTTTTAATCCCTCAACATGTAAATGTATATAATACTTAGGAAAAATCCAAAATCTAATTATCTTTCTACTCTTTCTTTCTTAACCTAAAAATCCAACAATTCTTCTTATTTTAACTTATATTAAGAAATCCTAGATTAGAGTTTCCCTAATTCCTAAGATCAAGTTAATTTTCTTAAAAATGAATAAAAAAGTATTTTTATAAAGGAAAAGAAATTTTCTAAAAGAAAAAATCTAAAAGAAAGAAAAGAAAAGGTTTTTTTATAAAGGAAAAATCCTAAAAATCCTAGAAAATCTAAAGGAAAAATCCTAAAAATCCTAGAAAGAATCCTAGAAAATCTCCTAAAAGAAAGAATCTAAAAAAAACTGCGAAAAGTCTAAAAAGAAAAATCTACGTTAGTACCCCCCCTCGCACCTACCATATGCATTGTCCCCAATGTATGAAAAATGAATATGTGAATGCATAAGATAGGTAATGGTACGAAAACACTTCGGGCGCCTACTTGGGCCAGCTGAAGTGCTTGGTCCTATAGACTGAGAACGTCGTAATCCCTCCTCAATACGCTCTAACCTCTCATTCTGTTCTTCTGCCTTTTTCCTTAACTTAGCATGCCCCTTAAAGATTTTCTTCTTACCCTTCTAAATAGAGACATGAAAGCCTTAGTGTCACTGGGGTGGTGGTTTCCAAAAGGCACTTTCATCTTCCTCCTCACTCCGTTCCTCTAAGAAAAACTCAACAGTAACGTCCTCTGTTATAGTTGTGGGTGTCCACACCGCATGAAGGCAACTATTATAGGCACTTGTGAGACGCCCGGTGGATATGTGGACCCGGTCATAGGCTAAAAAGACTTCGTCTGGCAAAAACTGCCTGCACAGATGAGTAACAAGGACCGGATGTGAATATTTCGCACCCTTAGTACGCTGAAAGTTGGCAAGCATGTGCTGCAATATAACAGTGTTTAAACACACCGAGTGCTGCCTGGTCATCAAGCTGTGTGTAATTTGCAGCACCGGTATGTTGAAGGTTGTAGTGTGATCTAGAGCTAATATATTGTGTTGGACCCATCGTCCAACACAATGTACATTGTGAAATATGGTGCTCGCTTTGAGCCCACAGTCTTTTTCCTCACATCTCACTCCCATAACAGTCATATACTCAATGAGAGGTAATGGGGCATCATGTCGTGGAGGACAAGAGACGTGTGTGACCATCTCATGTGTGTTAACATTAATAACAATATCCCGGACTCAAAGTGTACAATGAAAGTTTGATGGTCGTGATCGATGGTGTTTGTGTCAATTTGTGTGTGAAATTGGGTAACCAATTCAGGACAATAGTAAGCATCACCATCTTCATTGTCATGCACAAGCCCAAACCAATTTCTCTCTCTAATACAATCTAAAAAGAGTGTGCCATAACCATGAAAATCCATAAAAATTCTAGCAAAGTTCTTTTCAGCGAATATGGTAGGAGCCATGGAGAAAAATTCATAAAATAGAGGGAAGAAGATGTACAAACCTCCCCTGGAAACCGTGGGGGAAAAAATCTAAGGATAGACTGCTTGAGCAGTCACAGTGGTTGCAGAGAGAAATTATGGGTAGATCTGGGATCTATACTCCACGGCGACAAGTAACAGACTTTTGCGGCGCGTTTGGATCGACCAGGAGGCTACAGAAACGCGAAACAAATGGTACTTCCAAGGCAGATTGGTGAACAGAAGGCTCTGGTTTTGGAGGGTTGCGGTGCTCCTCCCTCTTCTCTCTAGATCTTGGTTAAATTTCTGGTGTTGATACCCGTGAGAGAGATGGGAGGGATATATATATATGCTGAGAAAGGATGGTTTTCTTTTTTTACCCTTTGAGGATTTAGGAAATTTGAATTGGGGATTTTGGTGTTTTAAACTCTTTACAAAATCTAAAACCTTTTTATTTTTTATATATTTTTTATTATTTTATTATTTTTATTTTTATTGAAGAAAAGAAAAAATGGTTATTTACAAAAAAGGGGACCCTAAAAGATTTTTACAATGATAAACAGGGGAATTTAGAGACGGGCCTGGTCACTCATATACTGGGTAACAGAGACCCAGTTCAAAAGTGTTAATGATCGATTCTGACCTGCACAGAAAAATACAGACTTTCAGACATGTGCTAGGTCCTCAATTCTACCGTGTAGCTTAGGGATAATGGGTGATGATCCACAGGGAGGGACAGCGATGAAAGTTTTATAGTAAGCTTTTTCTTTTAATTAACTAAAACAAATTTAAGAGTTCTTTTCTCAGCTTTAAAAGAAAATAAAAATAGTTAAGAAGGAGATATAGAATAAAAGAGGGTGGTATTGTTGTTATTTTATTTATAAAAGAAAAAGAAACAAAAAGAGATAAAGAAACTGTTGGTACAAAAATCAAAAAAAAAAAGAGATAAAAAAGTATATTTAAGATGGTTTTGTTAATTCAAAAGAAAAGAAAAAAGAAAAAGAATTAAGAGAGAAAGTGTTGATTGAAAATTATTAAATTAAACTAAGAAAGAAAAATAGAAAGAGATAAAAGGAAAAATATTTACCTCTATTGTAGATTAACATACCATGATTAAATATGAAGTAATATAAAGAAAAATAGTAGAAAGAAGTACATGAAAGCAGTGCTTGGCCAAATTGAGTATCATGAAGAAAAGTAGGAAGCCTCCATTGATTGTCACCTTTAATGGAAGCTTCTTGAAGAAAAGATTACATAATATCACTCTACAATAAGTCTTCCTCCCCTTTAATAATGTAACTCACTCTAACCTAAAAATAAAATAAAAAAATAAAAACTACATTGAAGAAGAAAAGAAAAGAAAAACCTAAACTAAAGCTCTATCTCTGAGATGGTGCTCCTTCTGCTTTCGAGGTATGAGAGTATTTATAGAAGAAAACCAAAGGGACAGGAAGAGTATGAAGATAGGGGAGCTGGCTATTTCTGAATTTAAATCCTCCCTTTATCTTCAAACTTGATTTGATTTATCCACAATTTTATATAGAAATTTAATTCTGATTTGCAGCTTGTTTTCGTGCTAATTGTTGAATATGACTTATCAAATGACAGACTTGAAAAGAATGATCAACATATGAATTGTAATCCTTTAAGTTTTCTTTCTGGATCATCTTGAATCATCAGATTTGAGTTTCGGTAGCGAAAGTTATGATTAAAATACTAAAATATTTTCAGTCTGAATTCGAATTTAAATTGCTTCATCTCATCCGTTGATCTCCTCTCTATCCATTTATCTCCTTGGATTTTTAGTTTATCTTCTAGAATTGATAAGATATACATTTATCTTCAGCGAAACCGATAGGGTTTTCAAACAATCTATTTCCCCTTGAAATTAGATGATATTATCTTATCTATATATCCAGTTTTCAGAGAAAATAGCTTCTATATCCTTTAGATTTGAATTGACCCTCTTGATTTGCTTGATCTTTTAAATTATTTGAATTTATTTAGATAAATCTATCAATCTCTCTATTTTCTTCGTTAATTATACCAACTTACTGTACTAACTACATAGACTAAGTCATAGACTAAGTCAGACCTAGTGCAGATCATAACATACATGAGTGATCCCACCGCACTAGCATATGGTACTCGAGACATCTATTCCTCCTCTTCCGGTGATTGTGAACATTGCTCGAAGGATAATTTGAAGTGACCTACAAAAGGAGTGGTGACTGGTCTTACTTCTGCCATGTTGAATCTCTTCATTACCTTGAGAACATAGTTTTTCTAGGATAGCCAAAGTCTGCTTGTGTCTCGAGTGATTTTCATACCTAAGATCTTCGTGACTTTTCCCAAATCCTTCATGTCAAATTCCTTCTTGAGTTGAACATTAAGCTTTTGAACATATGTCTTGTTTCTCGCAGCAATCAGCATATCATCCATATATAACAGTAAATATGTCAGATCATCACTCTGCTTAAAATAGACACAACTATCATACTCACGTCGGCTATATTTGGCCTTGATCATGAAAGAGTCGAACCATTTGTACTATTGCCTGGGAGACTGCTTAAGTCCATACAGGAACTTTTTTAGAAGACACACCTTGTTTTTTTTACCATCCTGAATGTAACCTTCAGGTTGGTTCATGTATATCTTCTCCTCCAGTTCAACTTGCAGAAATGTCGTTTTAACATCCATCTGCTCAACTCTAGAACAAATTGAGCAACTATCGCCAATAAAATCCGAATAGATGTATGCTTGACTATAGGAGAGAAAATCTCATTGTAGTCAATACCCTGCTTCTGAGCATATCCTTTGGCAACTAACTTTGTCTTGTATTGCTTATTATCCTTCTTGCGAAAGACCCATCTGCAACCTATTACCTTAGAGTCCTTTGAAAGATCCACTAACGTCCATGTTTGATTTTTATCCAAAAACTTCATCTCTTTCTCCATAGTTGTAATCCACTTACCGTGGCCATCTGCCTCGATCGCTTTATCGTAACTATCAGGTTCTCCCGTTTCTGTTACTAATGCGAAAGAGGCATGATCTTCATCCCAGCCATACCTTATTGGTGGCACCGTAACGCCGACTGATGTCCTCAACGGTCTAAGTTCCTCTTGAGTAGCCTCTTGCTTGTCTCTATTTAAATCTGAGGAGTCTTTTTCTGACCCTTCAGGCCTTTTAGGGCTATCTGAGACCTTCACTCTCTTTTTCTGAGTGTCTGCTGTTGAACTGTCTGAAGCTCCACCTTGCGCTTTATCTCCCGTCTCTGACTTTTCTCAAAATATTGAATCTCCATCAAAGACCACATCTCTGCTGGTAAAGTTGCTCTTTTTCTCAGAATCCCAAAGTCTGAAACCCTTGACTCCTTTGGTGAACCCGATGAAGATACACTTCTTAGAGTTGGACTCTAATTTGTTCCTTTTTTGACTATCAACCAAACAATATGCCGAGAAACCAAATATTCGTAAGGTTGAATAGTCAACAGATATTCCTCGCCATATCTCTTCTGGAATCTGAAGATCAATAGTTGTTGATGGTGACATATTTACCAGATAACTCGCATGATTCATCGCCTCTGCCCAAAATCCTTCTGACGTGTTAGCCTATAATCTGATACTGCGAGCACGCTCTGTAAGTGTCTGATTCATGTGCTCGGCTAGTCGCCCTGGAATACTTAGCTGGTGCTTGATGCCCTTCCTTACTAAGTAGTCTTTGAATTCTTTAGAGGTGTACTCGCCTCTATTATCGAACCTCAAGACTTTCACCTTTCGCCCTGTATGATTTTCCATCAAAGTTTTTCACTCCTTGAACTTCTAAAATACTTTCGATTTCTGCTTCAAGAAGTATACCCAGACTTTCCTTGAAAAGTCATCTATAAAAGTAACATAGTACCTAACACCTCATGCTAGTGGTGAAGGCCGTCACACATCCGTATGTATGAGATCTAGCAAGCCCTTTGCCTTGCGTTGAGATGCAAAGAAAGCTACTCTACGTTGCCTACCCATAATGCAATATTTATAAAGATCAAGTTTGAAATATTTGATACCTGGAAGAGCACTCTTTTTGTGTAAGACTTGAAGACCTCGCTCTCTCATGTGTCCAAGATGCATGTGCCAAAGTATTGTAGTATCCTCCTTCTTTGTTGCTGCTGAAGCATCACCAATAATAATGCTTCTTTCAACTTGTACAAGTTTATTGTTCGTTCTCCTTTGAGAATCGTCTGGAGCCTTTAGTAACTTTGATTGCTCCCTCTGCACCAGAAAACTTGTTCCCACGAGCTTCCAAAGCTCCTAACGAGAGAAGATTCTAAAATCACCTAGAGGGGGGGTGAATAGGTGATGGCTATATGAAATATGGCAACAATGCGGAATTTAAAAATTTTACTTGACAAATTGCTCAAACTAAAATACTAGCAATAAACACAATAAGTAATGCAAGAAATAAAGGAGTTGAGTTTAGAGAGAATCCGAGCAAACGCAAACACAAGTATATGTTTCCGAGGTTCGAGCCACGCTCTACGTCCCCGCCTTCACACTTGAAGGATTTCCACTATTGTTGATCCCACCGGATCGCCAATACAAGGACACACTTGTCCTATCTCTTGTGATGCCGCAACACCACCCGGAGCACACTAGCTCGCCTTGAGGCCGATGCCTCTACAACTTCACACAAGAAGAAAATGATCACACTTGATCGAAAATCGCTCACTTAGCACAATCCTATAACCAATATGTAGATGTAGAATTTGGGATTGTGTAGTGCAAATATCTAGAGTGAAGTAGAGGTATAGCTTCAAGAGGGTGTATGGAAATTTTGGCTTTGAAAATCTTTTCTCAAATGAAAGGCTTGAAAAGCTTATGAAAAATCTCTTGTCAAATTTTGTCTAAAAATTATTGTCCCATCAAGTTGAAATGACCTCCTATATATAGGGGATGAGAAACAGGGCAAAAAGGCTGGAGAGATTCGTTGGGGTGAGATCCCAACAAAATCTGTCAGAAAAAATAGAGCTGTTGGAGTCTGTCAGAATTTCTGACAGCTGACGGTCGACCGGGCCGGTCGACCGCCAACGGTCATATTTTTGACCGTTGGGGGACTACGGTCGACCGCCCCGGTCGACCCGAACAAACAGAGAGCACTGTAAGTGCCCCGGTCGACCCGAGCGGTCAGCCGACGTACACACATGCACAGCGTGCACGTCGGTCGACCGTGACGGTCGACCGGCTCCTGTCAGTTCTGAAAAATCAGAACTTACAGAAACCAGAACTTGGGTCTAAGGGTTTGATCTTTTGGTTTGGGGTTTAGGACCTTGTAAAAATAGGAGTATGACCATATGTCACTACCCTAACATGTTAAAACATTTTGATAAAATTTCTCTTGATAAAAGCTTGTTTTTCTCAAAAATCGGTTTTCCAAAATTTAAAGTTTCTAAAAACAAATTTCCAAAAACATGTTAGCTATAAAACTAAGTTGGAAATAGAACTTGAAATTGTTTTTGAAGCCATAAATCAAACTAAAGTGTGTGTAAGTGACAATCCCATAAATCTACTTCTAACATCTAGTTTTGACAAAAAGTCTAAAAGAAAAGTAAAAATACAAAACTTGGACTTTTTCATTGTCTTGATCTTGACTTGGTCTTTTCTTCAAAAACTTGTTCCCGAAGCTTTCTAATGTGCTTAGCTTAGGAATGCAAATCTTTAGCGGCGTCCAAACTTGTGAGTCTTGATAGTGGAGCCATCAAATCGACCTGTTTAACCTGAAATACTTTTAAACAAAATTGTTAAATACATAACTAAATATGGTTTGTTATCATCAAAATATTCAACGGGATATTGGGCTAATGGCCTTTGGGCCAACAATCTCCCCCTTTTTGATGATGACAAAACATATATAGTTATCACAAATATTTTGGGTAGAGACTTCAAATGAAGCTCCCCCTCAACACATGCATATACAAAAATATGCTCAAGCATAGACAAATCTCAAAAAAATGGTGGGTGATAATTCATAACACATCCACAACACATATATCCATGCTAGATAAAAATACTCATGTCATAAAATAGAAATGAAACACACATGTCCACAAAGCATAACCAACATAAACAAGTACATGTCCACACAAACATAAATACAAGATAAAGATGTCCAACAACAGAAAATACTACAAAATATAAGTACACAAAATATGGAGTCTCTCTCAACAAATAACTCTCCCCCTTTTTGATATCATCAAAAGGGGTAGGTCACTCAGCACCATCTGAAGAACTCTCCTCAGCATCGTCTTCCTCAGACGAACTCTCCTCAGCGTCACCCTCTGCCATCGTCTCATCATCATCATTATCATCATCATCATGACCTGCCTCCTCTGGATCGATACCAGCAACTCCTGGGTGTGGAGGTGGAGTCACTGTAGGATCTCTGACTGGAAATGGAGGGCCGGAGGAAGGAAGAGGACGAGAAATGGTCGTGGGATCTGGACCAAGCATATCGAACTTCGCAAATAATGTCCCAAATTGCGAATCCACGAATCTCATGGCGTTCGCAAAATAAGTCATGTCATTGCGTATTCCTTGGAAACGCGAGTCCATATCCGCGCGAAGGGCTGTATCACGCTGCTCCTAATCCGCACGAAAAGCTGGTCATGCTGCACAAAACGCTGCTCAATCCAAGTCTGTTGCTCCTGGAACTGAGAGCGAATCTCCGAAGAAATAAAAGACTGAAACTCAGGAGATAAAGAGGGTCCTGGAACAGAGGAAGTCCCTGGGACGGAAGAAGACCCTGGGGCTGGAACTAGAGCGGGCTACTCAGGAGGGGCTCGACGAATCTGAGCCTGCATCCTCTTCAAAAGGGTGCAGTCCAGGTTCACAGAGGGTTCGGAGGGAGTCTCCGAAGAAAGATCAAATCCTAAATATTTAAGGAGATATGTAATGAGCATGCCATAGGGCAAATGCCTACCATACATGCGAATCTGATCAGAGGCCATGTGAGAGGCAATAAAGTGGGGAAAATTGATCTTAATGCCTTTGAGAAGGCAGTAGACCATCAAAGGAACTGGCCCCCTAGCATGGATGTACTCTCCTGATTTAGGCAAAATATTGTAGAAAACAAATTTGGCTAGGACTTGGGCGGTGAACGTGAACTTGTTCACTTCCTCATTCCTAATCAAACCGGGATTGTCAGTCCCGTGGATCAAAGTGGAGGCGGTGAGCTCAGACTCACCGTCCGGATACTCAAAATCATGGAGATCAAAGTTGTAAACATCAACTCCTCCAGAGGAGAGATGCAGATGAAAAATCACCTAGAGGGGGGGGTGAATAGGTGACAATGCTAATCTATGAACTAAATGCGGAATTTAATAAATAATTGCAATATACACTCAAGTGCTATCAACAAGTGATGCACACAACCAAGCCAAGCAAATATGAATGAGCAATGTAAATAAATGCAAGGCACAAAGTAAAGAGAGAGTAGAGAGAGCCAATGGATCAAGCGCAAACACAAAGATATGTTATCGAGGTTCGAGCACCCAGCTCTACATCCCCGCCTTCGACACACGAAGGATTTCCACTAGCTCGTCCACCTAGGACCCTTTACAAGGAGTACCCAACTCCTCTCTTTACAACCTCCTCCAAGCCAACCAACACAACCTCCTCCTTGAGGCAAACTCCAACAATCACAACCTCCTCCTTGAGGCTAATTTTCAAACCAATACAACAAACTCCCAATCACCAACCAATACAAGGATCACCTCTCAACTAGAGGGATACAACCCAAAGCACAAAGCTAAGAAAAGATTGGGTTACAACTTAGTGGTCACAACAACAACCACAAACAACTTCTTCTTCCACACAAATAACCTATAGATATAGATAGTAGATTTTTGCTCAAGTGTGGAGAAAACCAAAGGAATGGAAGTCAGAAATCACAAAGAAAATCCTTGGGAAAAATCAATAAATCAAGATAGAATAGTTCAATCAAAATTCTTTCCCAAAAACCCTTTCTTTGATTTTCCAAACCCTAATGAAAACACCAAATGGATTGTTCAATTCAAGCTCATAAACTTCTTTTGATTGCTTTGAAAACACCAGAGAATCAGCAAAAATTCGCACAAAAAATCTTAGAGAAAACCTCTCTCAAATGGGGTATTTATAGGCAATTTTCAGAAAATAGCCGTTGACAGAAATTTAGCCAGAATTGCCCTGCCGGTCGACCGGCCGGTCGACCGTGCAACGGTCAAATTTTGAACCGTTTGCACTACCGGTCGACCGCCCCGGTCGACCGAAAAATCCAGAGAGCAGACTATTCTGCTCCGGTCGACCGTCCCGGTCGACCGCTGACTGTGCCAGAAATGTGCACAGGTTTGTGCACGTCGGTCGACCCTGACGGCCGACCGGCTACGTGGTGCGGTCGACCGTTTCGGTTGACCGACCCAGCCTGGCAGGCAAAAAACAGGTCAGAAAACTGAGGTAAAAATAATCCAATAAATTCTAATAAATTACTAAAAATCCCCAAAAATAGTTTTGACAATTTGCATTGATATACAAACATGTGATAAAAGATTTGACTCAAATATCAAGCAATTAAAACCATTTTTATGTCTTTTCATTTTTACCAAAACCAAACCATATATTTTCTAAAACTTGGATTCTTGAATGGAAAATACATTTTGTCCAAAACTCTTTCAAGTACAAAAACATGATATTAAACAACATTAAGGCATGATGCAAATGGATAGAAATCCAATATACATGAAACAAATATATATCATAGTTTTTGTCTTTAATTTCCAAAAAATGTTTTGACGAAAATACCAAAACATAATACACATGAAATAGGTAAGTCAAAACTAAGTTTGTCTAGGAAATTAAGCATGCATGTATATAGAACAAATCTAATATACATTAAACCATGTAAACTTGTTTTGATCTATCTATTCATGAAAACCAAGATCGGTTAAACCTAAAACCGAAAAACCGAGAACCAATATTCAAAACATGAAACGTGTGTGTGTTGTGAACTTGAGCATTATCATACTATTCTAATCTTTACAATTTGGATCTAAACACAAAACTAAAACTAAGGTACCGAGGTCTACTTGTAGAGCGCAATCTCCAAGTCGGCTCGATCCAAAAACTCTTGATTCACCGATCAAGTGCAATGTATGATCTTTGATGCGCGGGCTCTTGAATCAACATGTGCAAGCTTCCAATTCATCTTGTTGAAGCTAAACACCAACTAATATCTTGATTAATAATCTGAAACTAAAATCACAAGATAATTAGTACACATAACTACATGAGTTAATCATCATCAAAACTAGAGTGAAAGGCCTTTGGGCCAACAATCTCCCCCTTTTTGATGATGACAAAACTCATGGAGTTATATATGCATGGATTAAAGTAAAGCTTCAAAGAAGCTCCCCTTAACTCATGCATAGGAATAAACAAACAATGAGATGCATATAAACAAGGTTCTTGACATAAAATGAATATGCATATGAAACATGCTATTGATTCCAATTAAAACAAAACAACTAAATTACCAAAACATGCTCTTGATACCAATGGATACTAATAAAAACAAAACTCATAATGCTCTTGATACCAACACCAATGGAGATGAATGAACATAAAACTGAAAACTCATGCATATCAACTCCAATAAATCTTCTCCCCCTTTTTGTCAATCATCAACAAAGGGGTAAAAACAAAATAGATATGAATTCTTCTCCCCCTAAATATATGAAACAAAGAATAAACCAACTACTTCAAGGGTGAAACCAAAAATGATACCAATTAAAAAATGTGTCAAAGAAGTGCATTATGATATCAATAGAAAGTGATCATAAAAACATTTAAGAAATGCCTACCAATTACCAATTGAAAGTAAGAGGGGCATTGAAAACAAATATGATCCCAATTGAAATTAAAACATATTGAAAATAAAACACATGATACCAATTGAAAAACACATTGATACCAATTTGAGTGAACAAATGCATCTTGATACCAATTGAAGATATATATCTTTATAAGCATATGATACCAATTGAAAACTAAGTCAATTGAAATAATGTTAAAGCTCAAGCTTAGCATAAGCAAGATACAGATAATGCTTGTATAAGGAAACCAATTGAAAATTGAATCAATTGAAAATGATGATCATTAAAAAAAATCAAGCTTATCATAAACAAAATTTGTGATATCTTGAAGCACAAATAAATCATCTATATATGTATGAAAGAAATAGATACCAATTGAAATTGATACTATATGAAGTGTAAGCATACATATATAAAACAAAACATATATGAGTATACAAAAGGATGTCAAGATTGATACCAATTGAAAGAATTCAATGATACCAATTGAAACAACAATAAGATCAAGTGTATATCTCATATCAACTACCACCCAATCATGTGCAAGTTTAAAAATAATTTTCATTATAAAGCATACATGAACATGATCTCCCATCCAACCACCCTTTATGGTAGGGGTTTTCAAAAATAGATTTGAAATTATAGTATGTTGAAAATCTCTACCAAAATGAAGAATATCGTAACTAGTTAAATGGAGGGTAAACTAGTACGAAATCCTTCAAGTAAGGAATAATAAAAATATTTTTCATGAAGACGCATGTAAACCACATGGCACTAAAACACTCAAAATCCATATAGCACAATTTGTACTCATGAAAACTAAGTCATGAGAAAACATTAAATAAGGTGAGTGTACAAGTGTTGTGTGACACATATCAACATGAAAATAGGCATTTAAGCTCAATTGAAATTCCTTTAAAATATAAACATATGAAAACTAAATTTTCATTACTAAAGGAAATCTCCTAAAAACATGAAAATCTAAACTCTTCATTAAAAGTTAATTTATACTTCAAGGTATATGTATGTTTAGACAAAGCAAAAGTATACATACATATCCCTAAACACAATTGAGTCCAAAATATAGATTTGCATGAAAAGCAAATGACTCAAGGGGCATACATGTATATCTTAAGGTTTGGCAAAATAGACATATACATGAAGTGAAAACACTTTATCATAGAAAACACATGATCATAAAACATATCAAAAATGAGGAATACATGTTTGAATGCATGAATCATCAAAACTAGACTATACTAGCACATCTAATGAGTACAAATAGGCATCCAAGCACAAACATATATAAAGGTTTATTTGTGGCCCATTCTATGTACAAGTATAACTCCTAGTTTTCATGAAAACTAACATCTAAGCATATATTCAAATCATAAAGCATAAAACAAGTCATAAATCAACAATTATTCTAAAAATGATCCTTATGTAAATTCATATGCTATAAGAATCAAGATATACAATATATCAAAACAATTGTGAAAACACAAAATATGAAATCATATAAACAATGGTGATCACAAATTGCAATACATGTATAGCAATGAACATACTAATCAACACATGAATCATTAAAACACGAAATCATAGTATCATGAATATCATATGATCATTGTGCATATGCATGTACATTAGATCTAAAGCATACATGTTAGTTTAAACTAGGTGAGACACTAAATGTAGATTCCAAATGAAGCATGGGTGCTCAAGTAGCTAAACATGTACAACTTTAATATAATGGCACAAGCATAATGGACAATAAAATACAACACGCTATAATAAAAAAAATGAAAAGCATGTAAACACTAAATGGAGTAAGGGATTGTTACCAAAACCAAAGGGGCAACTCTCCATGTCTCCAAAACACGATGGTCCTCCCACCAAATCTCCTTGAGAGTGAAGCATCCAAATGGTTCTCCTTTTAGCTTAGAATGCATCCACCTCAAGGCACCAATACCCTCACGTGATGCGAGAGCTCCCACCTACATCAAAAGTCAAAGAGGTGGATCTTGGTACCCATTTCTTTGTGGGTCCACGGGGGTTAGTATCTTTTCTAACCCAAACATAATTAGTTGCTAAATTTTCATGATAAATGCGATCATAACAAAATCTAGCAAGGTGGCCTTTTCGACCACAATGTGTACATGTGTACACGTGAGCATACATATGATGATGGTGATCATGAAAAGCATGTGTATGCCTAGACGGGTGTGCATGCAAGGTTGGAACTTGTTTCTTGCGAACCAAGGTTTCCAATCGTGTGTGATTCATGGCACAATGGCTCAAAGTGGAGCCCAAACTATCAACACTTTTCTTCAAAACAAGTATATCATTTTCAATGTTCGAAGATAAAGTGGAGCATGCAATAGGTGTGCTAGAACATGAAGCAACATTAGCATGGCAAACATCAATCTCTTTTTGCAAAGATTTATTTTTAATCAAAACCAAATCCAATTCTCTAGTAATTGAATCAATATCATTTTTCAAAGTAAGATTTTCTTTAAAAGTAAAATCCAATTTTGAAGATAAAATCTCATTGTGCTTTACAACATCATCACAATCATTTTTGTTTTTCAAAAATTCATTTTCCTTTAAAGAAAGTTCAAGTTGAGATTTAAGTGAGTCACATTCACTTGCAATCTCTTCCTTCTCTTGCAAAACCAATTCAAAGTTAGAGCATAAATCCTTTAATTCATTTTTCAACACAAGATTATCCTCTTTCAACAAATCATGTTTTTCCAACAAATTTTCAAGCTTTTGAGCAAGTTCCATATTTAAAGTTTGAACTTCAAAACAACCATGGCAATAGGAACTAGAGCTATCATCAATATGAGAATCCGATTGTACCTCAAGGGAGTTCTTCCCTTGGACCATGAGGCATTGCTCTTCGGACTTTTCTCTTTTAGATCTCCTCATCTTGTTAATTATCCTTGGAAGCTCGGGAGACGTCAAGATGCTCCAAACTGCAAAAGCCGAATCATAGTGATCAAAAACGGGTAAAAGAAATTCATTTAGAGATGCTCTAAGTGCTCTAAGTGCTAATGCATTGGCCTTCTTACGCTTGCTACTATTTGGGAGGGTTTCTATAGTGATGGCTTGATAAACTAGATGACCTAGAGTTTTTAAATGCCTAGTCATGTCTACCTTCCAAGCATCAAGTCTAAAATGGTCAAACATAGGAGGGCTAGCCATGAGTGCAAACTAGTATGAGTGCAAATGAAAATGCAAATGAAGATTAGCAAACCAAGATCACTCCTAGGTGGTTAAACCTAAATATCAGGAGCACTAGCTCTGATACCAATTGAAAAATCACCTAGAGGGGGGGTGAATAGGTGACAATGCTAATCTATGAACTAAATGCGGAATTTAATAAATAATTGCAATATACACTCAAGTGCTATCAACAAGTGATGCACACAACCAAGCCAAGCAAATATGAATGAGCAATGTAAATAAATGCAAGGCACAAAGTAAAGAGAGAGTAGAGAGAGAGCCAATGGATCAAGCGCAAACACAAAGATATGTTATCGAGGTTCGAGCACCCAGCTCTACACCCCCGCCTTCGACACACGAAGGATTTCCACTAGCTCGTCCACCTAGGACCCTTTACAAGGAGTACCCAACTCCTCTCTTTACAACCTCCTCCAAGCCAACCAACACAACCTCCTCCTTGAGGCAAACTCCAACAATCACAATCTCCTCCTTGAGGCTAATTTTCAAACCAATACAACAAACTCCCAATCACCAACCAATACAAGGATCACCTCTCAACTAGAGGGATACAACCCAAAGCACAAAGCTAAGAAAAGATTGGGTTACAACTTGGTGGTCACAACAACAACCACAAACAACTTCTTCTTCCACACAAATAACCTATAGATATAGATAGTAGATTTTTGCTCAAGTGTGGAGAAAACCAAAGGAATGGAAGTCTGAAATCACAAAGAAAATCCTTGGGAAAAATCAATAAATCAAGATAGAATAGTTCAATCAAAATTCTTTCCCAAAAACCCTTTCTTTGATTTTCCAAACCCTAATGAAAACACCAAATGGATTGTTCAATTCAAGCTCATAAACTTCTTTTGATTGCTTTGAAAACACCAGAGAATCAGCAAAAATTCGCACAAAAAATCTTAGAGAAAACCTCTCTCAAATGGGGTATTTATAGGCAATTTTCAGAAAATAGCCGTTGACAGAAATTTAGCCAGAATTGCCCTGCCGGTCGACCGGCCGGTCGACCGTGCAACGGTCAAATTTTGAACCGTTTGCACTACCGGTCGACCGCCCCGGTCGACCGAAAAATCCAGAGAGCAGACTATTCTGCTCCGGTCGACCGTCCCGGTCGACCGCTGACTGTGCCAGAAACGTGCACAGGTTTGTGCACGTCGGTCGACCCTGACGGCCGACCGGCTACGTGGTGCGGTCGACCGTTTCGGTCGACCGACCCAGCCTGGCAGGCAAAAAACAGGTCAGAAAACTGAGGTAAAAATAATCCAATAAATTCTAATAAATTACTAAAAATCCCCAAAAATAGTTTTGACAATTTGCATTGATATACAAACATGTGATAAAAGATTTGACTCAAATATCAAGCAATTAAAACCATTTTTATGTCTTTTCATTTTTACCAAAAACCAAACCATGTATTTTCTAAAACTTGGATTCTTGAATGGAAAATACATTTTGTCCAAAACTCTTTCAAGTACAAAAACATGATATTAAACAACATTAAGGCATGATGCAAATGGATAGAAATCCAATATACATGAAACAAATATATATCATAGTTTTTGTCTTTAATTTCCAAAAATGTTTTGACGAAAATACCAAAACATAATACACATGAAATAGGTAAGTCAAAACTAAGTTTGTCTAGGAAATTAAGCATGCATGTATATAGAACAAATCTAATATACATTAAACCATGTAAACTTGTTTTGATCTATCTATTCATGAAAACCAAGATCGGTTAAACCTAAAACCGAAAAACCGAGAACCAATATTCAAAACATGAAACGTGTGTGTGTTGTGAACTTGAGCATTATCATACTATTCTAATCTTTACAATTTGGATCTAAACACAAAACTAAAACTAAGGTACCGAGGTCTACTTGTAGAGCGCAATCTCTAAGTCGGCTCGATCCAAAAACTCTTGATTCACCGATCAAGTGCAATGTATGATCTTTGATGCGCGGGCTCTTGAATCAACATGTGCAAGCTTCCAATTCATCTTGTTGAAGCTAAACACCAACTAATATCTTGATTAATAATCTGAAACTAAAATCACAAGATAATTAGTACACATAACTACATGAGTTAATCATCATCAAAATTAGAGTGAAAGGCCTTTGGGCCAACAGCAGAATATCAGCAAATTGGGATAGGGGAATGTCAATATCCTTCCCAAGAACACGAGACCTCACATGATTTCCCTCAAAAGCAAAATTAGCATAAAAGTAATGCACTAAGGAGGGGTACACAGGTTCCCTAATGGCCATGAATTTATCCAAGGAATTTCTTTTCAGGATATGGGGGATGTGGAGATGTTCAAAGTCTTTTAGAATCACGCATCTCCCCGAAATAACAGCTTTCTTAGAAAGTATGATGTATCGATTTTCAGCTAGTTCATTCACAAAAGGTCTTTTAGGTTTTGGAGTGGATGAAGAGGAGGGAACAATACTCTTTCCCTTATCAGACCTAGATCTTTTTGACATTTTGGGATAAAAATGTGATTTTTAGGTTGATTTTTAGGGTAGATGGATATGGCTTGATCTAAACAGAAGAAACCTAAAAATCTTTGACAAGTGAAAGGAAAACTAAGAGCTAGATATCAAGATTGAGAGTAAAAAGAAGATTTTTACTTGTAGGAGAGAAAACCCTAACCCTAGATCTGAAATCCTGGAAACCTGGTGGTGAGGAAGCCTTGAGACTGAAGATCCAACCCACAAAGAGTGATTCCAACTTGAATTTTGAAGGAATTAGAGAGATTTAGGGTTTGGAGAGTTTTTGGAGAAAAGAGGGAAAGAGAAGCTCGTCGGTTGAGTGAGAAAGAAATGAGAGAAACAGTTAATAAATAGCCAGATCTGGGGCAGAAATCGACGCACGGTCGACCGGGCCGGTCGACCCGAAAAACCCGAGAGCTCTGTAACTCAGAGCGGTCGACCCGGGCGGTCGACCCAGAAAACCCGAGACCACTGACATCAAAGCGGTCGACCGTACCGGTCGACCGGCGACAGAGAGCAAGAATTTGTTCTCTATCAGGCAATGTCGGTCGACCGGGGTTAGGAACCGGTCGGCCGGCGCTGCCCAAAAAATTGTGAACAGAAAGAGCCAAAAAAAATTTTTTAAATAAAACTATTTTACAATTAAATAGGGTATATATAACATACAAAAATACAACAGTATTTTTAAATCTTCATTAGGTTATCATGTCAACCAAAATATTCACACAAGATTTTTCATTTGATTTTCATATAAAAACAAAGTTTTTAGAGATGTTGAAGCCGAATACCCGGTGACGGGTTCTGAACTTCATCCTCATGATTCCTCTAGATATGAGTTGAGGTGCGCAATTGCCATCTCTAAGGTATTTGCTTGAATATGAAATTTTACAAAATTTATTTCTTAGTTTTGAAAATACAATGTGTATATATAAATAAGCTAGTCTAGGCATGGCATGTGGACATACAATGGATATGGTATAGAAGACAAGATATTAAAACATGGCATATACACAATCATGATAGGGATGTAAGTTTACACTAGCATATATCAATGTATCATAAAAGTAAACTAACAATCCTATACATGTGTATAAACAAAAACTTTTAAATGGAGAAGTTACCAAGCATGGGCAATCTCCAAAATAGGTGCCTCCATGATAGCGATGCAAATGCGATGTGTTCTTTGAGCTTAGTTGCATCCACCACCCGGGCACCGTTTCCCCCTAAGTCTTGGAGGAAGAAGATCCACCCGCATCATCTAAATTTGGTGGGTCTCTTGGTACCCATATCTTTTTGGGTCCTTTAGGATTAGTACCGGGACGAACCCAAACATATTTATTATGCACATTATTTTTAGCAAAACAAAACTTTTCTAAATGGCCTTTGCGGCCACAATGCGTGCAAATGTAAATTCTACCACTACCATACATGTATGCATGTTTATGTGTGTGTGCATGTTTCCGTGCATGTGCATGGTGAGTGTGTTTCCCTTGGGTTACTCCCTTAGGAAATCTAGATGCAAATTTATTTAGATCAAAAGCACACTTTTTAAGAGTTGAATCTAAGACATCAACTCGTTTTTGCATTTCCACAAAATCATTTTTATTACATGATGCAATGGAAGTTTTTCCTTTACAAGCTATTTTATACTTTTCAAAATCAATTTTTATTTTCTTAAAGGCACAAGATAAATCATTTTTCTCTTTTTCAATAATGTTAATTTTATCTTTTAAAGACTCATTTTCCCTTTTAAATTTCTTATTATGAGATTGAGAAATCTCATACCTATGTTGTAATTCTTCGAAAAATTGAGCTAACTCATCCATAGTCAACTCATCCTCATCCAAAGTGTTATCGATTGTTACCTTCGAAGCATCGTCTCCATGTGCCATGAAGCACATGTGTGCGGCGTCGTTCTCCTCTTCGGATTCTGACTCCGTGTCATCCCACGTGGCCTCCATCGCTTTCTTCTTCTTATGGCCGTTCTTGGAGGTGGTCGCTTGAAGAGCGGGGCAATCCGCAATAAGGTGTCTGATCTTCTTGCAATGGAAGCAAGGACCGGGTTCTTCTCTTTTCTTCTCAAATCTTCTTTGAGGTCTCCCTCTTCGGAAGTTGCTTTGCCGTCCCTTCTTATAGAACATTTTGCCCACCTTCCGGATGACCATGGCAAAATCTTCATCGCAATCATCCGATGAATCATCCTCTTCATGGATGGTTGGAGTGGCTTTGAAGGCAAGTGCTTTCTTCTTCGGCGCCTCCCTTTCTTCTCGAACCTTCATTTCCATCTCATGCGTCTTGAGATTTCCAATGAAGCCGGAGAAGTCCATCTCCTCCCGATCGTTGAGTTCCTTGAGGGTAGTAGCCTTTACTTCCCATGCCTTGGGAAGAGCTCTAATGACCTTGCGAATCTTTTGGTCATTATCGATTGCGTCACCTAGAGAAGATAAAGCATTAGTAATCTTAGTGAAACGCGTGAGCATGTCATCAATGCTCTCATTATCAAACATGTAAAAATTCTCATATTGAGAACGTAGCAAGTCAATCTTGGATCTTTTGACTTGTGACGTTCCCTCATGAGTCACAATAAGAATGTTCCAAACTTCAAATGCGGATTTGCAATTTATGATGCGTGATAAGTCATCCTCATTTAAGGCTTGAGTTAATGCATATTGGGCTCTAGCATTAGCTTCATAATCCTTGGAGGTGTCCTCGGACCATGAGCTCTCATCGGTGAGGGGTTCAATAAATTCTTTAGTAATGGACCTAGCAACCCTAACTCCTAGGGACTTAAGGAAGAGGTTCATCTTGACCTTCCATATGGGAAAGTTCAAGCCATCAAACTTTGGTGGGGACTTGATGCTAGAAAAGTCAAGTGATGCCATGGATGAATAGTATAAAGCACAATGAATGAAGAATGCAACAAATATAGCCAAATAGCAAGGATCTCCCTAAGGTGGTTAAACCTAATTGTAGGGTTAGGCTCTGATACCAATTGAAATCACCTAGAGGGGGGGTGAATAGGTGATGGCTATATGAAATATGGCAACAATACGGAATTTAAAAATTCTACTTGACAAATTGCTCAAATTAAATACTAGCAATAAACACAACAAGTAATGCAAGAAATAAAGGAGTTGAGTTTAGAGAGAATCCGAGCAAACGCAAACACAAGTATATGTTTTCGAGGTTCGAGTCACGCTCTACGTCCCCGCCTTCACACTTGAAGGATTTCCACTATTGTTGATCCCACCGGATCGCCAATACAAGGACACACTTGTCCTATCTCTTGTGATGCCGCAACACCACCCGGAGCACACTAGCTCGCCTTGAGGCCGATGCCTCTACAACTTCACACAAGAAGAAAATGATCACACTTGATCGAAAATCGCTCACTTAGCACAATCCTATAACCAATATGTAGATGTAGAATTTGGGATTGTATAGTGCAAATATCTAGAGTGAAGTAGAGGTATAGCTTCAAGAGGGTGTATGGAAATTTTGGCTTTGAAAATCTTTTCTCAAATGAAAGGCTTGAAAAGCTTATGAAAAATCTCTTGTCAAATTTTGTCTAAAAATTATTGTCCCATCAAGTTGAAATGACCTCCTATATATAGGGGATGAGAAACAGGGCAAAAAGGCTGGAGAGATTCGTTGGGGTGAGATCCCAACAAAATCTGTCAGAAAAAATAGAGCTGTTGGAGTCTGTCAGAATTTCTGACAGCTGACGGTCGACCGGGCCGGTCGACCGCCAACGGTCATATTTTTGACCGTTGGGGGACTACGGTCGACCGCCCCGGTCGACCCGAACAAACAGAGAGCACTGTAAGTGCCCCGGTCGACCCGAGCGGTCGGCCGACGTACACACATGCACAGCGTGCACGTAGGTCGACCGTGACGGTCGACCGGCTCCTGTCAGTTCTTAAAAATCAGAACTTACAGAAACCAGAACTTGGGTCTAAGGGTTTGATCTTTTGGTTTGGGGTTTAGGACCTTGTAAAAATAGGAGTATGACCATATGTCACTACCCTAACATGTTAAAACATTTTGATAAAGTTTCTCTTGATAAAAACTTGTTTTTCTCAAAAATCGGTTTTTCCAAAATTTAAAGTTTCTAAAAACAAATTTCCAAAAACATGTTAGCTATAAAACTAAGTTGGAAATAGAACTTGAAATTGTTTTTGAAGCCATAAATCAAACTAAAGTGTGTGTAAGTGACAATCCCATAAATCTACTCCTAACATCTAGTTTTGACAAAAAGTCTAAAAGAAAAGTAAAAATACAAAACTTGGACTTTTTCATTGTCTTGATCTTGACTTGGTCTTTTCTTCAAAAACTTGTTCCCGAAGCTTTCTAATGTGCTTAGCTTAGGAATGCAAATCTTTAGCGGCGTCCAAACTTGTGAGTCTTGATAGTGGAGCCGTCAAATCGACCTGTTTAACCTGAAATACTTTTAAACAAAATTGTTAAATACATAACTAAATATGGTTTGTTATCATCAAAATATTCTACGGGATATTGGGCTAATGGCCTTTGGGCCAACAGATTCTTCTTTAAATCTAGAACGTGTCGAACGTTCGTGAGGGTTCGAACCTGTCAATCAAACATCCTCATATGGATGTTGCCAATGCCAACTATCTTGCACACAACATCGTTTTCCATCAGGACAGAGCCTCCATCATAAGGCTTGTAAGTACTGAACCACTCCCTTTTTGGGCACATGTGATATGTGCACCCCGAGTCAAGTAACCAAGTATCTGAGTATTTACCTTTTCCTGACTCAGCTATCAAGACATCACATGAATCCTCATCTGCTTCTTCGACAACCCCGGTTTGATCTGACTTTCCATTGGTACTAGCCCCATCAGGATCTTTACCGCCTTTCCTCTTCAGCATCTCCTTGTATTTCATATAATTTTTCTTAGTGTGCCTCGATTTCTTGCAAAAGTAGCAAGAGAAACTGCTAGAAGCCTCCGGATCCCTTTTGAGTCCCATACTCTTTGATCTTCCCCTCGGCCCTTGACAAACAATCCTGAGGCTTCCTCCGTAGAATCTATCTTCTTCATCTGCTCGTTGTTCTGGAGCATCTGCCAGACATCTTCTAACTCTAAGGTCTCCTTACCATACATGATGGTGGTCGCCAAGTGGTCATAACTTGATGGAAGATAAGAGAGTAATAGAAAAGCTTTGTCTTCTTCTTCTACCTTAACCTCTAGAGCTAACAAGTCGCTTAAAATTCTATTAAAAGCATTGAGATATTGTAGAATAGGCTTACATTCCTTCATCCGAAGGCTGTATAACTGTTTCTTCATGAAGAGCTTGTTCGAAAAACTCTTCGCCATGTACAAGCTCTCCAGCCTATACCAAAGACCAGCAATTTTCTCCTCGTTCATCACGTTGTAGAGGACCTCATCTGATAGGCACAGTATGAACGTCGCCTTTGCGCGAAAATCGATGTCATTCCACTCCTCATCATCCATCTTTGATGGATTCTTCTTAATACCAAGTAGGGCCTTGTGTGTGCCCTCCTTCACGAGCAATGATATTACTCGCATCTTCCACAACAGAAAGTTGGACTTCCCATCGAATTTCTCTACCTCGAGCTTGGTTGTCGTGGTTGTCTTGCTGGCCATCGCTCTGATACCAATTGTTTATGATCTATCACCGATCAAACAATAGAGGAACACAAATCGAATACTAAGCAGCGAAAGCGTAGAAGATCTACCACTAGCAAGCAATCACCATATAATCAAGGAACACATGATTTAACGTGGTTCGGCAATGTGCCTACGTCCACGGGGAGGAGAGGAGAAATATTTGTTGAAGAAAATACAAGAGTTACAACGAGATCTCTCTCACAACTCTCAATGGTAGAATTCTAAAATTTCTCTTGAATTCTTAGCACACCTTCAAAAGGCCTCCCCCTGAGGGGTTTACATAGGCACTTGGGATGATCCTAGTCCAACACGAGCTCAAATCAACACCTCCTTAGAGAATTAGGAAACATGTATTCAAACCAAAATAGAAGACAAATCCGTATTAGGAAACTGTCAAAAACCTGAATTCTTCTCCAATGAATATGAGGCACTCCAAATACTAACATCATTAGGTTCAACACAACAACTAATATAGTGCACCAACCAGACTACCGCATGGCGAGAACCTGACCACCATCTTCTCCACTTTCATCCTCTCCCTTTCCTTCCCCCACTGATGAAGAAGAAAGAAGAATACATGGAGACCCAGCAGAGTAAAGAAGAACTTTGAAGCAAGGCTTCCTCAGAGAAGATAGCAGATGTGATTTCCATCTAAAGGTTCCACTCCGTTTATAGATACAAGAGAAGTCGAACATCCACTAATTCGAATTTTCAATCCGCGAAAAGTCTGTCCACGTCCTAAGATTTTCAGTCAATCGAATCAGTAGAATATTAACCGTCGCCGCCAAAACACGAAGCCCTGCCTCCCAATCATTATGTCTCTTGAGTTCGAAGAGACACAAGATTCGACCACAGAGAAATCTAGCCAACTGATGCGATAGCTGTCAGCCAATTGTACAGCCTGCAATTAAATCCTGAAGATCAGCATTAGGATCTAAATCTTTGTCTTCTCACGAACATTGAAAGCATTAAAAGGTCTCTTACCAACTCTGCTCTTTCGACTTTCCGTCAAGAGACTCCGACAAGCAAAAGAACAGGGGTCCTCTGTAATGGTCAAATTCTGACCCATCCAAGATGATGACACATATCCCTCACCTTCCAACTCTTCGAGGTATATCAGAGCTCTTCTTCGAAGTCTATGCTATTCCTGACCTCCTCCAGATCCTCTCTGCTCTGAGATTTTCTCTGTTCCGAAGACTTCAGCTCCAAACCAAGTAGCTTCAGCAACAGTTCACCTTTGATTTTCACCGATAAATACGCTACCTAATTTTCCTCCACATTCATAACGTGTGACTTCACTCAGCGCAAGCAGTTTTGGACAGTGACGGATTTTACTGCATGTAATCCCAACATGCTTGCACCACTAGTCGCGACTGTTATAACAAGTCAATATGTATAAATCATGCAATTACAGAGATCTCGCCTGCACCATTTGTGCCCATGCCAATAGCTCAGTCAAGTCTAAGTAAACATCGTCTTCCAATGAAGAAAAGGTGGATTCTTGAACCTCAAGACTTCCAAACAACCTCTTGAGACTCATTTTCTTGATTCCTATAATCCTTATAATCAGAAAATTATAGTAAAGTTCTTCCTCCTCTCTGATTTATTCCAATTAAGGGTTTCCACGTAAAATCTTGTGTCTCTTTTTTCTGTGATTGTGCTTTGTTAATTTGCACTTCCCCATCTAATCATCTATCGCTTGTGGTGAGGATCGACCGTCCAATCACTTATGGCGGAAAATCACTACCACACATATTCATTTTAGAAGTTAATTATTCAAATATTTGAGTCTTAATTAATAAATTATATAAGGGTGTTTTTTAAAAAAACTCATTTAATAAATAATTTAAAAAATCGCTATCTTCCAAACTTATTACAAAAATCGATCTCTGACATGCCACGTCCGCGTCATGGCGCCCATGATGCTGGGGTGATTTTAGGTTTGTCTAGGGTCAGCAACTCAGGACGAATCTTTTTTTTTTTTTTTCGCTATGTTTTTATTTGTCCAAGATTGCTAAATCCAGAGAAGCGAAAATTAATTTTTTAATTTTTTTCGCGTGTCCGTGGTTGCCAACCCCAGACAAGCGAAATATTTTTTTTCATTTGTACAGGGTTGGCAACTCCAAACAAGGCAAAAATTTTATTATTATTTTTTTTCATTTCCCTCTCCCCTCCTTTAAGGCACCAACGCCGATGCCGACGAGGCCATCACCGACGAGGCAAGTGGTGGCGACGGTCACGGCCACAGCGAGCAGTCCTGCTGCTGCCGCTACTGGGATGTTGCTATTGAGCTGTGATAGCCTTCTCGATGTGACTGCCACCCTCCTCATTGTCGCAGCCTATTAGCGGCAACCCAACAGTAGCATGACTGCTCGCTTGGCCACCGCTAGCCTTGTCGGCGATGACGTGCCCGATGGGTGCCTTAGATGAGGTGAGAGGGAGAGGAGAGAGGGAAATGAATTTTTTTTTAAAAAAAAAAAATTGGCTTGTCTAGAGTTGCCAACCTCACATAAGCGAGAGAGAAAAATTCGCTTGTCTGGGGTTACGAACCCTAGGCCAATCTGACTAGGGCAAAAAGCTACTCCAATCAAATTCGTCCAGGGTTTGGCAACCCGAGACAAGCGAAAAAATTTAAAAAAATAATTTTCACTTGGCAACCCCAAATCAGACAAAAACCAATCCCAACAGCATGGACGCCACGCTGCCATGGCAAAAGCATGTTGATTTTTGGATTAAGTTTGAAGGGATTTTTATAATTATTTATTAAATAAAAAATTTTTTGAAAAAAAATGCCCAAAATGCCCATTACATAATTTGATTTAAAAAAACTTATCAAATATTTAGAGATGTTTAATCTCAGCTAAATAGTATCTCAATCTAAATGTCTTTCTGTCAAAACATCGATTGTTTTTTTAACACATGCATCACCTGGGCTAAAAGTCAGCTAGCTACTTAAACCATGTGACAAGTTCAGTCCAACATAATTTTCAGGAAACAGGACAACCAACAGTCTGGCGGCTGGCTGTGGTGGCTCTCTCTGCAAAAAACATTTCACCTCAGCATTTCCTCTCTTTCGATACCAAGCCATCTCCGGGCCAAGGCCAGACCAAAGAAGATGAGGTCAAATGACAAGTCATTTTCATTGAAAACTTTTGATAAAACAAAACAAGGTAACATTATGGTTATTTTCATCTTTTTGCCCCCTTCCCTCCAAGCAATTAAAAAATAATAGGAAAAGGGAGGAGAGAGCGTAGCATTGATAATTACATTGCTCAACGAGCTTACAAATTCCAATTAATGACAAGAAAATTAGCAGTAATAGAACAAGCAGCCAGAAAAGCTTCAATGAAAAATGACCCATGACCCACGAAGACTACCGGCCACAATACTACAAGAACAGGACTCGTAGATTGTGAAATTGACAACAGGAGAGAGCATAGGACCCTCCCATGAGCTGGCCTGATGGCCAACGCACTTCTATTTTTCTTGGGCTTAATTAATTTAACCCCAAAAAAAAAAAAATTGTTCTTCAAAGATCACTGTGTGAACATCCTCTTGAAAACTAGGTCACTGATCAAAGAACTGAGACGGTAATATGCCCTGTTTCATTTTAAATTATAGAATAAAAAGAGAGAATTACAGAACCATGGCGGCTGTCGAATTCACCTGATATTTTACAAACCTAGCGCAAGAAGGAATATTGTACGGCAGGCCAACTACAGTATTCAAACTTGTATTAAAACGTGGACGCAGAGAGAGGTAAACCGTGTGACCCCCATCTGCCAGCTCAAACATAATAATATCATTACTTGCACCTCACCTCGCTTCAAGTTCGAATTCTATCAACTTGTATTGTATGAGAATCCAATGTTGAGAGGATCTGGGGCATTGACATACCTCCAGAGACCACGATCTCTGTTCAAAACATGAACCACATGATTTCAACAAAATGATGAAAAGATAGGACAACCATTTTAAGTTCTTTTTTTTCCCTCTCTCTGAAAAATCGGATTATGGATGATTCCATGTAGAATGAAAGAATTTTAAGCATCACATTGGGATCATCATGTG